>JAOYMZ010022612.1:0-18050 GCA_025802335.1 Pinguicula primuliflora | reverse complement strand
GAGAGAGAAAATATGGGTGAGAGAAAAGTGGGTTGATGTGATAGGTGTAGGTAAAAAGGGAGGAAACTTCCTCCATGATTGTGGATAGCCTTATAACTAAAATTAGGCACCTGTTCAAAATTGGCGCTGGATCCAACTTCCTACAGTTCTATACCGCGCAAAAATTGTGCAATAAAAACACAATAAATTGAGTTTTTTACAGCGGCTTAGCCGCGAAAAAAAATCTAAAACCATATTTAAATGTTATAAACCTAAAAGCTAAATATAAACCTACGGGCTAAACCCTATAAACCTAAGAATTAAACTTTTATTGTATTTTTAGTGCACAAATTTTATGCTATATAGAATTTTGCCTTCCTACCATATGAACTTGCCCGGAGGAGAAATGATACACAACCAAAAAATTCGGACTGAATTTTTCTGATCTCAAAAGAGTTTTCATTCCAATCATTTTTCATAGGTATAATATGTGACCATAGAAATTTAATGCGACAATGGACCACCTTCCATAATATGACAGGTCCATAGTTGGTGCTTTTAAAAATATTAAAATGAAATCATATTCAATGACTAGTCTATAGTTGGTGCTTTTAAAAATATTAAAATTTAATAAAAGCTGTCAAAAATAATTCCTGGTAAAATAAATAAAATTTAAGAAATAGTGAAATTAATAACTTGTAATAGTTTTTTTTATAAGAAATAACTTGTGGTGGTGAAATTAATTTCATCTACCTTTATATTTTTTTTAATAACATAGAGAAATCTAGATGGATAAACCCAACACCCTAACGCAAACACCTATTAGATCAACTCATATAAACCACGATAGAGGGTAAAATATAATTGTATAAGATTTCAATTCATAAACTTTGAGTGTTATTATCAGGCAAACACCTATTAGGTCAACTCATCCTTATATTTGTATCCATCCTCAGCAAATCTTGTTATAAGTAAATGCATGGCTTAATGGGTTTAGATGAATATTTACATTACATCATGGATTCAAGTCGGAAACATACCTGCATATAAACCGGAGGCGAAAACTCTATTTCCGGGCCGATGAACTTATCGGGCACGAGTAACTTCTCCATCATTACCACATCCTCCATCTTCATCCAATTCTCCATCGTCTTTCCACATTTTGCCTCCACAAACCTCACCCCGCAGTCATTGCATTTGATAAAGGCCCGGCCCGATTCCGATCTTCGGAACCGGCCACACGCTACCGGATAAAGGTCCAGCCACGGGAATGTTGGGTTCTTGATGTCCTGCGCGTTCAAACCATTGAAGGCTTCTCTTGGGAAATAGTACACCCCTCGAATGTAGTGCAGCTTCATGGCCAAGTCGATGTTTCCGGGATCTACGATCACGTCGGAGCCCGAAATGTGCCCCGGCCCGACGGATGAGAGCTTGACATCGTAGATGAGGCGCTGATCATCTTCCATGGCAAATGATGAAACCATTTTGTTACTGTTTGGTGGAGGATGGACATCATAGTAGAGCAGGGGGGTTAAATAGTAGTTTAATGTTTGTATGTGTATTGCATGATTGGTGTTGTAGGATTTAATTATCAGCCAGTGGTGCAGTTGCACATTAAATGTTTTGTAGTGGAGAATGAGAGTCCTAGAGAGGAGACAAAATCTATATTGAGTTGAATTCAGACCTTTTTGGAGATAAAACTATGAAGGGGGTCAAATGGTGTTTTGTGTAGGGGATGCAAAAATTCATCAACTTAAAAGGACATACGATATATGGTAAATATAATTGGTATATAATATATTTATTGAGAGATGATAGATGACTAGAACAAATTATCGTTTAAAATCATGTCCATTCTAAGCATCCATCCGATGGTAACTTCGGAGTTGGTATCAAAATTTGGTTAAGTTGCTGTGAAAAAATTGGAGAGTAGCGGTAATATATGTCATCTACCCACCTACAGAAAAACCAAATATAAGTAAAAACTTAAAACTACACGAATTTGATTCTTTAAGACTCTTCAAATCACCATAAACTATTGAAAAATTTTATGGTCCAGAATTTAATCGTGACTATTGATTCACAACACTTGAATGGTTAGAATTACCATTCTGGACCTAACATTATTAATCTGTTTCTAAAATTCTGTCCCGAAAAATTAAGCACCGGCTATTTGTTCTAACTTTGCATCACCGTTGGATTGTCACATTACAAACTTTAAGGTGAATCCGGCAACTCTCCATACAATAATTGTATGTAGTTCCATTATTTTTTCTCAATAAATTGATGTATATTTAGAGGGGTTGGATCTATGTCCTATATTTAAATACACTATAATAGAGTTACACTCTTAACCCTCCATTTCATCAAAATAGATGGATGAGATTAAATTTAAGATGAGGCTCACGTGACTCTCTCTTCAATACAACTGTCGGGTCTTTATCCAGAGGAGAAGATACCGTCGATTGAAGAAATTTTCCATTGTCACGTAATTGTCTTCTTCATTCTGACGGACTCACTGCCACAGACAGAGCTTATCATCCGGCCGTCGCCGTTCATCCGCTAATCGCCGGAGATCCGCCCATCACCGGAATTGTTCCCCGGACTGATGTGCTGCCGTTCATCCGCCCATCGCTTGGTCCAATGAGATTTGACTTTGGTCACTGAAAATTCTGATCTCTGTCAACTTCCCGAGTAAATCTTGGCCTGCGTTAGATTGAACAAGATCGACTTCGTCAACCATGGACAAATACCAACAATCATGCAGGTTGATGATGACTAATCTCTGGATCACCAACGATTGCCGGATTTCCGGTGGCTGACGGATCACCGGTGACGGGCGAATTTCCGGTACACAACCAACCATGAACATGTAGAAAAAAAAATGAACATGTAGAAGTCCAGAAAAAAATTTCAGCATGAATTATCATAAGCAATTGATAATCGAATGGCGAATTAGAACAATTCCAACACCTCTATATCTCAATCGGTTAGATGGATGATCGAATGGAGAAGCCCAGAAAAAAAGAACAAACCATGAGATCGTCTCGGGAGGAATCTCTTCCAAATTCAGGAAGAAAAACCAGCCTTCCTTGTTCCAAGAATTCCGTTCGGTTATGAACTATGAAAGGTGAAAAATAAATGTGGAGAAAAGACGTGAATCTCTTTCCGAAAGAAATGTTAGCCTAAGAGATATGAGTTTTTGTTTTAATCCAATTCATCTATTTTCATGAAATAGAGGGTCAAAATTTTAGCTCCATTAATATGTTTAAATATGGGGCATAAATCCTACCCATATTAAAATTCCCAAACACATCTATATTATAATATTGTTTTATATGGATTAGCAAGAAAAATATCAACCATTATATACTAAAAATATAGTGTTACATCGATTGGCTTGGTGTTAATCTATTTATGAGTGTATTGTCAAAGATGGGTTGACCTATTGATTTTGAGAGTGATAATTACACTCAAATGTCATGAGTTCTAATCCCCTCAGTAACATGAGTCTGTCACATATGTTTTGCCAAGTATGATTTACTTCCCTACCGTGGTTTACAGACTATTGAGGTATGATGTTGGGTTTACCAACGTTATCAAAAAATCTATTTATGAGTGTATCGCACATTAGTTACATATGGCTCACGTGCACAAATGCACGAGCATGAACACACTAAGATCAGTTAACTTCTTTATGCTATTTGATCAGATGTGATCTAACGACCAATAAAAGATTTGAGCCTATATACACCTACCCAGAAAAATGAAAGATTCATTAGATCTCTATACACCAAATTGGGCTATGGTTAGATAATAATAAATGATCAATTCTCAACATAATTGGCGGGAGAGTGTTATAAAATATTGTATCATGGTGATAAGTAATATAAATATCAACTAATATATAATAAAATATAATGATATACTATATTGCCTTGATGTTAAACTTCTTATTAGTGTAGACCATCTTAATATATATCGACCAACGTACATAAATTCCAAGTCTTTAGGGCATTCTCTCCACTTGCATAGATGCTTATGCCATAGTTTTCTATGCAAGGGGTTCAAACCAGCGCAGAGCAATGCACGTCGCGTTCCACCCAACTAGCGTTCGTGTAGTCTCATTCATTGGAATGTACCAAATGATATAAATAAGATCATGACATTGTTGGGAATTTGTCCCATATCGATTGTAACAAGTCTAATTCATTAATATAAATAGTATTGTGGGTTACAATCAATCATCATAAGCTTATTGTTTTAATGTGGGTTGCCCACCTTCCTAATTATATTAGCCCACACACGCGCACCTACGCACACGAGGGCCGAGCCCAGAGCCAAGAAAGAGGCAGACCGATTTTCTAACTGACATTTCGGACTCCTGTCTTATGGGAAAGGGGTTGCCAAAATCATGTAATTTACATATTCAATATGATTTTGTCTGAACCGAGTAGTTGAAGGAGGAATTATGAATCGTCGGAGATTTGTTTCTGCTTGATGGTTTTGTGGTAAAATGCTTGGGCCTAGAAAGTAAGAAGGGGGTTCTGTGTTCTTGCTCTTTTTTTGGAGGCTTTGGGCCTTTATAACCCAAATTGGGTTTGTAAATACATTTTGTTTTTAATATAATTAAAAATGCTTTGCGAAAAAAAGGATTACATTCTGTATATACACATGTTTTTTTAATGATTAATCAATTTATAAGTAAGTGTGTTACAATTAATTGATCCGAGGGCATGGTAGTTTGAGGAATTCTATATCCTAAATTATTGACAGAATTCTATCAATAATATCGGAAGAAATTCTACCAAGAATGTCCATGAAAATTATGAATCGAATTTCATAGAGTATAAAATTTCACGTCTTAATTAAAATCATAATTTTCTGGAGTTTTTTTTGTGACCACTTAGCTCCGCAAGATGAGTTGTTGAGGCTGCTCCATACTTATTGTGATATGACAAAAGCTACAACATTGAATAAGATTTTGACAGTTTGGTCCATGATGGTGCCTACATTCATTGTCTCATCACAATTAATTAATTGGGAAAGATGAAATCCAATAAAGTCAACTAGTGAACTTGCTAAATTTCAAGTTTCCAGAATTCGGCTGCTGCGCTTAAGCGACGCCTAGACGACTTTTATTAAGAATGCACACCGAATAGGCCCTATTCGGCAGTTCCACCCCCACCTCATATTTATAGATAAAACTCACACACAAAGGTTGTAAGTTTCCCTTGTGGGATTTTTCACCCTCCCACGTATCCCAAATCCCACACCGGTTGAAGACAAAAGGTAAGGTGGTTGGTTGCTCTATATAATGAGGTTTCGGGAGTTGCTTAATATGTTTTCAGCATTTAGATCAAATTTTTCATTTTTTTCTCCTTTAATTTAAAGGAGAAAAAAAATTAAAATTTTTTTTAAAAAAATGTTTTTTTTTCTCATGCGGCTGAGCAGGCGGCCTGTGCATTGGGCAGCCTTAAAACGCTTCAGGACCTTCCAACGCTTTTTCGAATACTGCTAAATTCTAATATGGAGGTCCATAATTTTGTATAATTATGACAAAAATTTAAAAATTGAAAGTATGATAACTTATTAAAATTATTGTTTTAATATTATATTTCAATTTCTTAAGTGAGTGTAAAACCGTCAATTTACATCCATCTCGGAAATCATCATTCAAAACCTCCTTGATTTCAAAACAGAAGAATAAGGTTTCACAATTTAGCAGCATCTTAGCTTACACTTATTTCACATAAACGTAACCCAGATGAATGACCAAACATCAGAAGTTCTAGCCCCCCCTCCTGTCTCACCTCTGTTCCGGTCACGGCGAGGATACAAATCGTAAGAGGGGCCAGCCTCCTTGTCCTGCCTCTGTTCCGGCCGCAGCAAGGATACAGACAGCAAGAGAGGTCAGGAAATGTTCTCATAGGGCAGCAAAACCACCATCCTCTCGGCCACAACATGAACCACACACCACCAGCTACGAGAAACACTATCACAGTCACATGTTTGCACACCACGCATGATCAACACACACAAGGTGACACTGGCTTCTCCTGTCCGGCCCAGTGTCCCTCCATTCGCACACTGTTCACGCATACTGATAGAACACATACACAACCAGACAGAGACAAGTAAAAAGGCAAGTAAGACACAAACCAAGTAGGCATGCTCACACTAACAGCCTCGAGGTCGAGACCTATGAGTCCCAGCTCTAGACTTGCGCCATTGTCGCACCCCCCCACCATGGGCAAGATTCTGCTCAGAGTAGAAAAGAAACCACCGAGTGTACTACCCACTCTCACCCCACACCTTAGATCCAGATAACCTACCTTCAACGTTCTCTCTATTGCTGCTCGTTCCTGTTCGTGCCTCCCTTCCTCTTGCTCCTTTCCCTCGTCGCCGGTAAACTCTGGGAAGAAAGAAGATAGTTCAACCCTAACCTGTTACAAGGGGCGAGCGAGACTAAATAGAGACTGAGGGGTGGGAAGCCAAAATTTCAGTTGGGTCTTTTTTTATTATCATGACCCATTACTCAATTGGTACAAATTGGCCTACAAACTGTTTAAATGGTTATAAAAATCACATACCTTATAATCTTCCCTCCTTGTCAAGAAGTTTCATCCTCGAAACTTGCACCCATGGACGACTCAAACAACTATGGGTAGGCGTCATGCATATCTTGAGCCATTTCCAATGTTGTCTCCTCTTTCGAATAGTTACTCCATTGCACTTTCACACAAGGAACACTTCATTTCCGAAGTTTCACCTCCTTGAAGTCCAAGATTCTTACTGGCTCTTCCACTCAGCTCAAATCTTCCGTAACAGGGAACCATTCTATCCGTAATACGTGACTTGGGTTCCCTACATACCGGCAAAATTGTGACACATGAAATACATTATGCACTCTCGAGAGAGTTGGGGGTAGTGCCAACTGATAAGAGAGTGTCCCAACCTTGCTCAATATTTCGTACGGTCCAATGTACCTTGGATTCAACTTTCCTCCTTTTCCGAATCTGACAACTCCTTTTGTCGAAGATACTCTTAGGAACACCTTACTTCCTACTTCAAATGTCAGGGATCCTCGTCTCAGATTTTCCCAATTCTTTTGACAGTCTTGGGCCTTTTGAAGATTCTTCCGGATAACGATGACTTTCTCCTTTGCAAGTTGCACGAGCTCTGGTCCCAAAATGTGTTTCTCCCCTACCTCATCCCAGTAGAGCGGTGACCTACATCGACATCCATACAGGGCCTCATAGGGTGTCATACCCAGACTGCTGTGATAACTGTTATTATAGGAAAACTCTATCAACGGAAGATAATGTTCTCAGTCCCCCTTGAAGTCAAACACGCACGCACGCAATATGTCCTCCAGCATCTGAATGGTCCTCTCTAATTGCCCATCAATCTGTGGGTGATAAGCGGTGCTAAATCGTAATTCAGTGCCCAATTTTGCCTGCAATCTTTTCTAGAATTTGGAAATAAATCTCAGCTCTTGATCTGAGACAATTCTCAGGAGTATACCATGCAATTTCAACACGTGCTCAATGCACAAGTCGGTTAACCGACTCACTTTATACTTGAGTTTCATAGGTAAGAAGTGTGGGCACTTATTGAGTCTGTCAACAATCACCCAAATGATATCATGTTTCTTAGCCATCAGGGGTAAGCCCATCACTAAATCCATGGTAATGTGCTCCCACTTCCACAAAGGAATCTCCAGAGGTTGCATCTCACCTCCTGGTCTTTGGTACTCTGCCTTTATCAATTGGCAGGTCTTACACTTCGCGACATACTCAGCCATTTCATACCTTAGGTTAGGCCACCAATACGTCTTCTTCAAGTCCAGATACATTTTGGTGATCCCAGGATGAATGCTAGTACGAGACTTATGAGCTTCGTTCAAGATGTCCTCCTTCAATGCCGGGCCATCTGGTACCCAGGTTCTACCGAATTTCAATACTCGACCATCGGGTGTAAGTTGATGTTCGGTACCACTTCCCACTATAGCCTTCAAAGCCCGTTGTATGCCAGTATCCCTTAACCATGCCTCCCGAATTCGTCCCAGTAGATTAGGATTCGCGCACAAAGCCACCATTTGCATCGAGATAGAGTCTACCACCTCTAACTCCAAGCTATCCCACTCTCGTGCTAACATTGTCGACATCCCAGCTTCCCCCTTCCGGTTGAGAGCATCTGCCATCTGGTCAGCCTTACCCGGATGATATTGAATATCGATATTGTAATCCTTGATTAACTCCATCCAATGCCGTTGCACATATTAAGTTCTTTCAGCATGAAGAGATAGCGCGAACACTTGTGATCGGTGTAGATGATACATTTTAACCCATATAAATAATACTTCCATATCTTCAGTGCATACACCACCGCCACCAGTTTCAAATCATGAGTGGGATAATTCATCTCATACACCTTCAATTGGCATGATGCGTAGGCAATTACTTTCTCGTCCTGCATCAACACACACCCGAGTCCATTCTTGGAAGCATTGCTATACACCACGTAATCCATCCCCTCTCTAAGCAATGTAAGAATCGGAGTAGTCGTCAATCTTTCCTTCAATTCCTCAAATCCATGTGTGCATGAACCATCCCACTGAAATTTGATTCCCTTCTGCATGAGCCTCGTAAGTGGTCGGGCCAACTTGGAAAATCCATCAATGAATTTCCGGTAATACCCCGCCAAGTCGAGAAAGCTCCGAATTTCCCCCATTGTTTTCAGCGCATGCCACGTTCTAATGGTTTCGATCTTGCATGGATCCACTGCTACATCGTCTGCTGAGATAACGTGACCCAAGAAGGCCACCTCCTCGATTCAAAGCTCGCACTTCGAAAATTTAATATACAACAACTCCTCCCGAAGTCTCTGGATTACTATTCTTAAGTGTTGTTCGTGAGTCTCAACACTCGGTGAGTACACCAGTATGTCATCGATAAAGACGATCACGAACTGGTCCAGATACGAATGGAATACCCGATTCATTAAGTTCATAAACACGGTAGGGACGTTGTTCAGAACAAATGGCATAACTAAGAACTCAAAGTGCCCATATCGCGTTCGAGATGTTGTTTTGCTCACATCCACTCTCTTCACTTTCATTTGATAATAACCGGACCTCAAATCTATCTTGGAAAAGATACGCGCTCCAGATAGTTGATCAAATAAGTCATCAATTCGAGGCAGAGGATACTAGTTTTGAACTGTGACTTTATTGAGTTCCCAATAATCAATGCAAAGACGCATAGAGCCATCCTTCTTTCGCAAAAATAAGTCCGGAGCACCCCAAGGAGACACACTCAGCCTTATTTGGCCCCAATCTATGAGTTCTTGTAATTGTATCTTCAATTTCGCTAATTCCTTAAGTGCCATTCGGTAGGGAGCATTAGATATTGGGGCTGCCTCAGTTACCAAGTCGATCCCAAACTCTACTTTCTGATCCGGGGGTAAGTGAGGGAGCTCGTCAAGAAACACTTTCAGAAACTCCCGTACGACCGGTATGTCCTCTAGCTTTTTTTCTTGTCCCGAGGTGCTGACCAGAAAGGCTAAATGCACCTCATGACCTCGATGTACTAGTCGTCGCGCCTGAATGACCGACAACAACTCCTCACAGTCGTGAACCCGCTTCCCTTGCGCACCCTCATAAGTGAACAAAAGCTCTCCTGGTAACTGAAACAGCACGCTCTTATCTCGACAATTAATCGGTGCAAAGTTGGAGGCCAACCAATCCATTCCCAAGATAAGATCAAATTCTTATATCTCCAATATGGCAATATACGACGTGAGAGCCTTGCCCCCTATGAAAATTGGGCACTGTGGCGTGTACTTCGTAGCCATCATCATCTTTTGTAATTGGGTAGAAACCACACAACACACCGTTAATGGTCTCATGGGTGCCTTCACTTTATCAACAAATTGTTCCAAAATAAAGGATCGAGTAGCGCCATAATCAAACAGGGCATAAGCCATGCTATCATATATACTCAGATTACCTGACCAATAGCCGAGGTAAGTTAGGATATTTACAAAATTTATCATATTACCACCATTCCCCCACATCCCTTTCGTAGAGCATAGCAATGTCACATCGTCAATCACACAATACAACACTTAATGAAACATACCTGTGATAACCTCCTCTAGCCTCTCCTCGCTCCTGGGTGATGGCGAAGACTATAGCCCTCCCTAGTGGTGGTGGAGGCAATGGTAGTCGTGGTGCTGGCTCGATTTGAGGGGCTGTCTGAACAGTCTTGTCAGGACAGCGAGCCTGTAGGTGCCCCTTTTTTCCCACAATTGAAATACTGAGGGTTGTCAACGTGGCCTCCAGGGCCTCCTGGCTGCGTAAGAACACTCTGGGACGGTAGTGGTGGGGGTCGGTGTGAAGGAGCTGATGCCTGTGTACTCGCCTCAATGAGTCGTGCTCTCTTTTATACCCCATATGAAATTTTAATTAAGATCTACTTAATCATATGAAAAATAATTTTCAATTAAGATCCAGAAATCACCGAGGATTGTTGAAAACTCTTCATAACATAATCTTTTTTGTATAGATTTCTCACAAAAAAATTGGGTAGGTCCCACACTCTTATATGTGGGACCCACAATATGTGAGAGAAGGACGTGTTGTCATAACATCCAATAGTTGTGGTATGCAATATTTTGCGGTAAAATTAAGCCGAATTGATTGCGTGATACATGTACAGTGCACAATTAGTGCAATTTTAATGATTAAACAATTATAGAATACAATTTAACCTTATTGCAATTTCATTTTCATAATCGTAGATTGAGTCAAGATTTTAAAATTAAGGCAATGCCAACAACACAAACTCATCTATTTTTTCGCACAATATAGTAACGTTCTACCGCAATAGCCTGCAAATCAAGATAAAAAAATAAATTATACTTAACAAACCATATGCGACTCGCTCAAGGGGATTTGACATGAACTCATCTATTACTTAGGCTCTGAGCCTCAGGTTTGACATCTCAGTGCAACGTTGAGACAAAAACCAATGCCAACAAATGCTCAGCTTATTAGAAGTTAACAGCACAACAACAAAATGGAACTATGAACAAAGGGTAACATAAGAAAAGAGTAAATGAAATGAATGAACCTTTTTCCCCTCTCTTATCTTACATTTCTTGTGAGCGTTGAACTTACAAATCAAAATTGTGGTAATGCAACACTAGAGCTACACTTACACTCAAATCAACGCATATGCACTACAAGATGCAATAAACTGGGAGCAAAAATAATTCATTTGGGTCACGGCCTAGGACTTTAACCCTAATTCAACCGGTTCGTTCGTGGGGGTCGCCGTGTATGAACCCCCTATTGGGACTAGTCAGGCCCGACCCATAGGGTTATCAAAAAAAAAAAAAACTGGAGAGGCATATATGCATTACATCCATTATATGCCTCCAATCCTCAGTTCCATCTTACCAGCCTCTGAAATTTTTTCCTACACAATTAGACAGTTGAAATCACCCACACACCCACAGTATACTATAATACTGCCTCACAAGTATCAGTTTAAATTAGGGTAGGTGTTACCAACAAATTTTTGGGCGGGTGGCTGGGTGGGATGGAAGCACCCAAAGCTGTAGGCATTACTGTATCGTGCCAATAGCCATAATTCCTTGCACCAGATGGATGGATGGGTATATGAGATGACGCACCAAAAGCCATCACATTCTGCAGGAACTCAACTGCCAATATATCCCTTTTACTACCAACCAGATGGATGGATGGATGGGTATATGAGGAAGAAGACCCAAAAGCCATAACATTACTGTGACAACTCAACTACCCATAGATTCCTTGCACCAGATGGATGGACGGTTGCATGGGTAGGGATCAAACACCAGCAGACTTCAGCATTACTATGTAACAATAGCCATATGCTGAGGGATTCAACTGTGTGAATGGCCACGGAGAACTTCATGGATCAGGTAGATGTTGATGAATAAGAATCAGTAAGGAATCACGTAGGGCATCACACAAACATCAGCTGATTCAATATGCACAGCTTTAGACCACACTTGCAATTCCCCTTCTACACTAACTAATTCTGGAATTGGCTTCTTCTCTGGAGGTTCCTTCTTGCTAAACAACCACTCCTGATCATCATATTCGAGCCAGTTGCCCACGTTGGGAACTTTTAATACCTGACTCAGATACTTGGAATCTGGATGTGGAGGCCTCATTGATGCTTCAGCAAGAAGATCCTCCATTTTAGGCACAGTAAGTTCCTTATTTGCGTTGCCGGAATCATGACTGTGACTGTTCGGAGCTACTGCAATCTGATCACCAGCTATGGGAGTGATGGAATGGTTTGGTTTCGAAAGAGTAGCTTGCTGGGCTTCGACTATACCATTGGTTAACCTGTCCCTGTGTTCCAACTGAACATTGTTTAGAAAACCATGCGTATCAGAAGAAGATTTACTTAAAATTTGGGCAGCCTCAAGTCTCCTTCCATTTTCTGTCGATTGATGGAGAGTGTGCCACTGAATTTTATTTGGCCTCCTTTCACTCTCTGTTAACAAAATACCAAAAAATATGAAACAACTAAAATTAAAGCTTATTAGCCTGTAAAAGCATTAGATGTGAAGCCAAAATGCTACACATTAGATTCATGACCCAGTTTCAGATCAAGTGAAAAAATAATATCCAAATAAAATTTACATCCGTCAGAATCCCAAGGATATATTATAAGTGCCACATCAGATATGAAATTAAGAATGTCTCAGTGCGGTAAGATCAGTAGTTTAATGAACACTGTCAATGAGAAAACTCACCATGTAGAAAACCATTAGCAACCCTATCTTTCCGTTTTTTGATGTTTGCATCATTGGGAGTAGCAGTTCCAACATTCTCGAACAAATTTCTGTTTGTATTGATAGTAGCACCAACAGGATCATTACTTCCGGCGTTTTTAGCTTTTTCATGCCCAGTATTCTGTAATTTCTTCTTTGACTTCTCATTTTTCGTATCATTTTGCTTGTCTTTATCCTTCCTATGGATTTTCTTCTCACTATCCTCATGCACCTCTCCTCTCCTATCATCATCTATTCCATTTGATTTCTCTTTATGTTCCAACCTCCATGCATTTTGTTCTTCAACTGGTCTGGGAATCCCTTCGACTGTAATTGCAGGACCTCTAGCAATATTTTTGGCTATTTCCTCTCGCATAAAATTATTCCTGGGCAAAATATCCTTCCTAAAATCAACTCCTTTATGTCTGCTATCCCCCTTTTCTCCAGCCTGGATCATGAAAGGATTCGCGACTGCAATTCTGTCTGACGCTTCCTGATCCCTTCCTTCCACCCTTGCAGTGCTCTCAGGATAATGGTTCCCTGAAACTTTCTCATCTTCCCTAATCCTTCTGTCCAGTTCTTGAACAAATTTTGCTTCCCCCGTTGATCTTGAGACCACGATGTTATCAAAAGGCTTTGTACCATTTTGCCTCTGAGAGAGGGTAGAATATTCGCCATCATTCACAGGACTGTGTCTATTGGTGCCATGCCCTTCAGGGTGGAGTTTCTCTCCATTTCTTTTCTCAAATTTCCCTGCAACTACTGAATCCTCTGAGATACTTCTTTTTTCCCCGTCTTTCCCCGAATTTTCATCATTTTTCTTGTCCCTGTGCTTTTCTTTCTTTTCCTTGTTCTTCTCCTTTCGGTCTTTCTTGTTTCTATGTTTTTCACTACTTCCATCTTTCTCCTTTTTTTCTCGATCTTTCCTCTTTTCTTTGTCCTTTTTTTCCTTCTTTTGCTTTTTCTCTTTGTGCTTCACCTGAACACAAGAAGCATAAGCATACAGAAACAGAAATCAATCGTTTCCCGAAGTTGCTACCTATAACATAACACATACATAAATTCTAAAATAATCAAGATACGGCTCAAGAGGTGGCGATGAATTTAACTGAAGTTCGAGAATAGCAACACGGATGCCCATCTATTCAAGGAAGACTGAGAATAGAACAGTAAAAAAAGGCAAAAAAATAAAAATAAAAATAAAAATAAAATCCGCATGCTGACATTTTTTTCTCAAGCCAACTTAATATATCGGAAACTATATTGTACAAAAAAATGTGAAACTATCCAATTATGCATGCATAATCAGCAATAACTGCTTGCCAAAAACTAAACACTAGCAGCAAATACATTTATATAATTAAGCACGCCCAGATGTTTTCCTTTCAACTTCAAAAAATATTACACCAAATATGTAGCGTTTCAGGACACAAGGGATATTATGCAAAGAGATAGTCAACAAAGTTTGGGTACAACTAAATGCTGAAATCTGAAGCGAAGTTCAAAGGACACATGTAGTCATTGTTTTCGTGAGAGATGGCTCCCTGCATATCTACGTGGTATATCAAAGCAGAGCCTCAGATATATATGCCCCTATGAATTAACGAAATGAACCATAGATATATGGTAGTAGTGTATCGTTAAAGAAATGAATTCAATTTGTGTATCGCCACGCAAGTTTATAAATAAACGATGAAGCTAAGTTGCATACAGGTAGGAACTTCTGCTCCTACATCTTTTCCTAATTCAGAAAAGAAAAGGGAAGTGGGAAATAAAGGATCAGGAATAGCTAAGAACAGATGCATTGATAAATCAGAAAGCAATTGGGAAAAATCAAATTCATTTCACTTTTTAACATCAGTGGAGAATATGTCACAAAAAAAACTCATTCCTACAAAACAAACTTCCATGACTTCATACTATCGTAAATACCAGGAATAGAAGCACTTTACAAAGCCAACTAAACACAACATGGAATGCATTCTATATATAGCGAGCTGAGTTGCATTTTCTAGAGTATGGTTTAGGGTTCAGGGATGTACTCGCTGAGTTTGCCTAGGCAAAGTGTGCCTGGACAAAGCACGCGAAATGGAAATACATTGAGAATAAGGGCGATATCGACCAAATTTAGTTCAACTTTGAGTTCTCTGAGCCAACAGACAATGGAAGAACACCCGAGCTACCTTCTATAAGCAAACTAGAACTTCAAAAGTCGACATGCAGACTTAATGGAGTTTCGAAGTACTGTTATTGGAGGAGCTTCTAGGACTTTTTTATTTTGAACTGCTAAAGATAACGAAATATTGAATAGTGTAGCACTTTCAAGCACACTGTCAATATGATAGCCTCTTAAAAATTTTCTATGTTCCAAATGAAACACAAAGCTCAAGTCTGAGAGATATCAACCTTCTAAGCGAAAGAAGAACCAGATGAAACACAAAGCTCAAGTCTCCCTAGCAGGATAGTAGTAGAATACTGCATACAAGGATTGAGGTATTCATAACAGGTGACTATGGTTTGGTCCCGTCAGGAATCAAACATAAGCATAGAAAAATAGTAGTAACAAGTGCTTCTCCTTTTTTGCATTAACCCAAGGAGAACTATAAAAACAAGTAATGGACTATAATATGAACATGAAAGCTACTTCTGCCAAAAAAGAGGCACAAACACATCATTGCTGCAGGTCTAGCTTTTCAGATAGAATTACCGGCAGGTAATTAGACTAGTAGTTAGCACGCAGTTGGAGCTATCTTATTAGGCCAAAGTCAGATGATTCTACTAATTATGAGCAGAAAACAATAATAGCCATTAATGTTCCTTTATCAGTCTCAAACACATGTGGTTGACAAGCTAGAACCTAAGCACAAAAAGTGAAGTCAGAACATAATAACAAAGGATAAATATTACTAACCTCTTTTAACACTACCAAGTCTTCAGGTCTATGCTTTCTTTCATAACCCGGTGGAGGAAAAGGAAAGCAGCGAGACATTGCACTTTCTCACTACAAACAGAACAACTAAGGTCGAGAAAAGTTTATTCCTCAATCACTTCCTCTGGAGCTCTGTGTTCCAAAACCGGAATGAAAAAGCAGCACTTGCATTTTTGTGCATCCCCATTAGTACATGGACTCACTGATTTTCAGACTCTGTATCTACGTACCAGCAGATCAAAGCACCAGAAGTGTGATACTAGCACCCTCTGTGTATTCCAAAGTACAGTGAGTCCCCCACACTACGCACCCAGGCTCGAGTAAACTAGACAATAATCTCAGCTAGATTCAACCAAAAATCTCAGTAGCTATACTAACTGAACAGACCTATTCAGTGGATTCAAATATGCAGTTTCAAAGGACCTCTGCAGAAAACTATTTCAATTCAAAAGGCTTCTTTTGAGAGCACAGCAGACGATTGATGGTTGATGGGGCAGATCTAAAAGGACAATGACACTTTATAATCATCACCTTCACCTGCTTGACCTTATTAACAAAAGTTAATCCCAAAACCATTCCAACGTAATTAATAAATTTACCACAATCTATAACATGAGAAGTACGGAAACTTCTGATGTTTTCAGTGACCTTGCAGTTCTAACTATGGGAGCAATCCTCTTCCATCCCCTTCATATATAAACTTCCCTCGCTTACTATACTTGCATCGGAAAATGATTTTTGATGTTCATTGGATGGCATCAAAATCTACTTCAATTCCAATCGCCATACTCCACAGCGGAGTATTCCCGTGGAAGGTCCCTGCAAAACTCAAACCTTTAGATTAACTCCTCAGGTTCCACAGCTATAATCCCCTAGTCCAACAGAGGTCCTTCCCTTCTGATCAGAGTCGATGGCCTCAATTAATATCCACGAGGAAGCCAATCTCAGCTGCACCAAAACCCTAATTCCGAATATACAAAAAACTGGTTCCAATTGAAATAATTCACGCAGGATGTTATCTTCGGTGCAATCAAAATCCAAACTTCCACAGTTCCCACCAATACGCCAGAGAAAAAACCAATTCTCCAGAAGAAACGATCGAGAGAAAGTGCCCGAAAACTCCCACCCGAAAGAAACCCCGACGATCCTTATAACCAAATGAATTTTCCTGCACTAGGTTCAATAACAGAATCCCCAAGGATGAACAATATTATCGTATTCAATCTCGATTATCCTCAAGTTTCCACCTTTGCCCACTACAGGACCGAGAGCATTCGTCTGAAGGGTCAAGATCTCTATTTTTTATTCCAATTACAGTGGCTATATCCTCGATTTCGTCTTCCTCACCAGAAACACCACCACCTGCGAATGCTGTATGTACAGGTTTCTGCTTGCCGTGCGTTGAAATGAGGCCGAGAACATCGAGGTCCTACTGCGTCAGTAGTTTATGCAGTGTATGGTCATTTTGAGAGAGAAAGAAAGATGAAAGTACATTTCCCGAATTTTATTCATTCGAGAATATTACATATACATTTATATTTATATATTTAATATTTTCATTCTACATCTTACTATTCATGCAAGTAAACATTCGTCATTGATTAGTCCAGACCAGATATCTTAGAAAAGCAAGCCGTCCGAGAATGAACTTTATAGTTGGTATGGTATTAAAGTAGTCATATGATAAGGCTAAAGGATTAGATTGTGCTACACTCAAATGAGCTAATCATGGATAAAGTTCTGTAAAATACCAATAAAGCAATTCCCCCATTTTGTTTCTATCAATATCCAGACTTTAATATGTGAATGAGCGCAGCATCAAAACGTGCACAAACCAATCAAGCCTGCTGATCATGTACAAGCCTTTCATAACAAGTGATGAAATGGAATAATGCTATACAGCATCCAGAAATTATACTCATAGGCTTGTGACCGCACACACACTAACATTGGTGTGTGTATGCAATGAATATAATGGAGGTAACATTTCTGGGTGTCCCTTTCATCAACAAGTGATGAAATGGAATAATGCTATACCGCACCCAGAAATTACACTCATAAACTTGTGAGCGTACACACACTAACATTGGTGTGTGTTGGAAGTGGGCCCAAATCCAGCCCGATTATGAAGCCCAATCCGAAGCCCAAAGATTATGATGATGGCCCATTGCCTCTTGAGGCCCGAAAAGGGAGTTGTCTTTTCTATTCTATTTTAATTACACAATCACCCACATCACTGCATCTATGTTTTGAGCATATTGCACACAATCACTGTCCCGAGATTAAAAACCGGATGATGATA
>JAOYMZ010022601.1:0-18057 GCA_025802335.1 Pinguicula primuliflora | reverse complement strand
ACATATGATCTCCTATGTATAAGCTTTCTAACGATGTGCCCAATTCCGTCAACGGACGATCCTAGTGGCCGGAATAGGAAAACGATGTATAAAGTCATGTATAATTTCATGTACCATGAACGCCACCGTTTATATATATATATATATGTAAGCTGTTTTTTTTTAGTATCGAACCCTACACCCTTACACTTGAGATTCACATGCTCACCACTTTAGCTAACAGAATTTGATTCAATTTTAACCTGGATTACTGATATGACATTCTGACATGCACATTAAATTAGTCATTTAAAATATTTTAAGTAACTTATTTAATCTCATACATCTCATTGTCAAATCAATAAGGATCTGTTTACTTGACAGAATTATGCGGTATTATGTAGGATTCGCGCGGGATTGATCCGTAATACCATTTTTACTACACACATAAAAAAACACAGTGGTCAAACCGGGTTCTGGGATTGAAAAATGCGTCGTGCGCGTTTTTGAAATTAACTTAGGATTCAGACCCAAAAAACAATCCCACAAAAATATATGGTATTGAACCAATCTCATTTTGGACTTTCACATCCACCCTCTATATTCTCTCAAATTACATCAAATTGTCATTGACATTTAAATCTCATTATCCACCAAAATCCTATACCAAGTATCACGAACCCTAGAAACAATTTTCACCCAATCAAGGAATCGCGATGCCAAATTCAAGATCAACGACTAAATACCAAGTAATGCATTCAGACTGAACCGATAGCGTGTGTTAATTTTCGTAATTCATGTTGATTTAGATGATTATGTGTTCGTCTGAATGTACTTGGATATGCACTGAACTTTATCCACTCGTATGTATGCCTAGATGGATGCAATTGGGAACAATGATAGTCAATTGTTTGTTTTATGTACTATTCGTGACTGTATGTTGAGTACGAGCATGATAAAACTGCTAAGTGGAGAAGACTGAAGCGTGCAATACCTCCAATATATAGTCTCAACGCAAATAGGCAACGAAAGTTTGTAGTTAGGATGACTAGTGGGTATGCCTTAAAATATTTTAACAATTTACGAATGCATAAGGAAACATTCAACAAACTTGAAAAATTATTGGTAGGTGAGAGAGGATTAATGGATAGTAAATAAGCACGTGCTACTACTCAGACTGCAATCTTTCTTGTTTACTGGGGTATCATCAGAAAGTTACTATACTTGGAACAGACTTCGAATGAAGTTTTAGAACGGTTAGCAAATTTTTTCATAGGTTATTAGAAACTGCATACACATGCAGCTCGAGGTGGAGGTGATTCAGGTGTAGGTGTTTGAGGGGATGGAGGTGGCGACACATGCAACATGCAGTACATTATCCTCCAGTATCAATGAAGTTCTTCTTTCCACGCCCGCTGAGCAGAGGCGACCACCAGTGGATCAGGTTTAGGTACTGCATTTTCCTCCCATTCTTTCTCATCATCTTCCTCCCCTTCCTCCTCATCCTCATCTTCGTCATCCCCCTCATCAGTATCAAGATCCATGGGCTCAACATCCTCGTTCTCTTCATTCTCGTCTTCTTCCTCTTATTCTTCATCCTCATCTTTCTCATCATCATCCATCTCAACATCCTCAGATTTCTCGAAAGGGTCAATACTTGAGTTGTAACCCCATTCCAGCTTTACCACGTTTCCAAAGATGTTCTTCTGCATCTTCGTCATCCCCCTACAAGACGGTTAGAGAGGTGTTCTTCTGCTTTACCACGTTTCCAAAGATGTTGAACTTCCAGTCATCAAGGGAGAGTTTCAGTAAATTAAGTGCATCCACTGAGACACTAGCCAAGTTCGCCAATCTAGGTGCACCTCCCAAGCACGGTAGTACCTGAAGGGGCGTATAGGGCATGCTCCATCCACAAGGGTGCTAAGCGTGATCAGCGAGCAGGGGAGAGTGAGCCGATGATAATCATGGAAGATGTTTTACGCTGCTGAAAGGGAAGACCGAAATGCAAGATTCATTGACTACAATCCAATCGATTCGTTCGTGACACCTTCCCCTAGCCTAGGTGAAACGGAACCAGAATAATCCAGAGCAATCAGCTCAGATCTGTCCATCCAACTGATAAAATGAAAGCATCCTGCCCGTCATTATGTCATTCTAAAGTTGCCATAAATACACTTTCGAGTTCTCAAGTGATAAAAACCCAAGAATGGAAAACTAAAGCAGGCAAACTTTTCACCATTATTTGGGCCGGCCCAAAATCGTCCTTTTCTGTATGGGCATTTTCTGACAAGAAAATCACTACTCATTTTTCATTCTCACCAACCGCCCATTAACTGCCATAATATACAGATAAGAGTCAAGAATAGCATATCTAGCAAAGAGAGATTACATATCACAGTGTCTCAACGAAGAAAGGGTGGAGATCGGAGGGGGGCGGATCTATGTGAGAGTTTGTGTTAGAAAATGAACTCAGCCCTAATCAGGGCTTGGGTCTCGTGTGCGCATGTATGCGTTTGTGAGGGTTAAATAGTAAGATGTATGATATTCTCGTTAAAATCTTGAACCCAAAGTAATAAACTCTACCACCATATTCCTATTTAAGTTAGTTGATATTTATGCGTGAAATCCGTGTAGGACATTCCAACAATTTGAGGGGGGCACTAGCACCTTCGAAGTAGAGAAAATCAATAATCATATACATTTTTGGTGTAGGTTTCAGGAAAAAATTAGGAGAGACGGTAAAAGACTACATGATCACTCCCAATATTTGAGATCAAAATTCACGCCTGGTTCAAATTGGGATGAAGAACATGAAGAACGAGAGGGGGCCTGCCCCTTCCGAAATTCAGAAAAAAGAAGCAAAAAAAATCATTAAAAAGACAAATACGGTGGTACTTTTATAGCAGCAGGGCGTACTTGTGCTAAACCCGAAGTTATTGTTCATCCATTATGAGTGCCATGAAATCATAATAAAAAAATCATAATAATTGTAATAATAATCAATCAAACAGCAAAAATTATCAGCCCACATGCCAAGTTTTTATTTTAGGTCAATATATGTTTAAAGAGCCGCGGTGACACCGCGTCGGTGAAAAAAGTGTAACAAGTTTTTTTTTAAAATTAACCATTATTTTATTTTATATTGGATTTGTATTTTTCATAAATTTTCTAATGCTGAAAACTATCAAGATGATCTTGGCCTAGTGGTGTGAGTGAGTATGTGAGTGTGGGTTGTTGTGTGAGGTCAATGGTTCGAATCTTGGTACCATCCCAAAAAAATGAACAAGTATAATGGGTCAGATCTACTTAAACCCACGAATAATATCATTTGATGATGACCATTTTGATCCAACGAACACAAATATCATTTTATTGTTATTTTTTAAATATTCTAGTTTTTCCACACCCATATATAAGAGGGCACTTGTTAAATTTGAACACTTGACAGACAGTTTAGAAGGGTTCCTCATCTGTCCCATTCAAGGAAGAAGCAACAATGGGGAGACCTCCATGTTGTGACAAAGCTGGGATCAAGAAGGGGCCATGGACTCCGGAGGAAGACATTATTTTGGTATCATATATTCAAGAAAATGGACCCGGAAATTGGCGAGCCGTACCGACAAACACCGGTTAGAGCTACTGGAAACTTCAAGCTTTATTGATCCATGGAAGAGTTCTTGAGCATGAAATAGATAGCTATATTTTTCACTGGTTTTGATATGTCGAATTTTTTCGATGTTTTTTTTTTTCGCTTCCTTCTCCTTTTGGGTTGTAAGGTCTGTTGAGGTGCAGCAAGAGTTGCCGACTGAGATGGACAAATTACTTGAGACCTGGGATCAAAAGGGGAAATTTCACACCACATGAAGAAGGGATGATCATCCATCTACAAGCTTTATTGGGAAACAAGTAAGTTTTTTTTTTTTTGATAACGTAGGGAAGTCGACCGAGGTCTACCGTAATCAAGAAAAGATAGTTGTTTCTGTCTTTGATCCAAATCAATTTGAGTGTGTGGATTGCTTTGACTTGATTTGTTGCTGTTCTTTGTGTACAGATGGGCAGCAATTGCAACTTACCTGCCCAAAAGAACAGACAATGACATCAAGAACTATTGGAACACTCACCTAAAGAAGAAGCTCAAGAAGCTCCAATCAGGCAACATGGAGCCACAAATGGTGGCTGATTCCGTAACGTACCATCAATTCATGACCAAAGCCTACCGCGAACATGCTGCGGTCACGGATGATATCAAGCCAAATTCGTCATCAGTTTATGCCTCTAGTGCTGAGAACATATCAAGACTCTTGGAAGGATGGATGAGACCATCGTCACCACCCAATCCCGGTCCAATCTCCGATCTCAATGATAACCGGAGCAAATTGTACTGCGATTTCGGGAAGATTGCGAATGAAGGCAATAGTTTGATGGCAAGTGATGAGTTGGAATGTATTCTATCGTTCAATCCTCACAACTTGAACCGTGGTGGTGGATTGGCGTGTGATAAGTCCAGCTGTGATTCTAGCCAGAAGGGTTCGGAGGAGCAAGACACGGGCAGATTCGAGCTCGAACTCAAGCCGAAAATGGAGTGTAATAATCCCCCATTGTCTTTCATTGAGAAATGGTTGCTTGATGAAAGTGCTGCACAAGGTGAAGGTGTAATGGAGCTCCCACCAATATTCTAGTAAGATTGCTCCTTTTATTACACAAAGGGAAGAAACACACATATACAAAGAAGCTTAAGACGTTAAATCATCCTTCATAGTTTGAGTTTGAGTAGCTCGGATCTCGTGTCCCAATCTGGTGGTTTTTCATTTCTCTACCAAGTGCATGGTATGTGTATAAAAATTTACAATGTTAATGTTAGAATGCTATTTTTTGTCTTCCATTTCCTGGTTATTGTAATTTGATTAGGCCTGTTTCTTTGTAACTTTCATCGTATCTATTTGATTAATGGTGCCTCCATTTCCCTTTTTTTAATTTTGTTTTATAAGGGTAAAGCCTGCTGTTTTGGACGGGGTTACGCCCGTTTCCCTTTAACTATATCGTTATAAAATAGGAGTTCTAGTCTATGTTGGAGATTGACGATCTTTTAGGGCGTCCAGGCATTAGGTGATCGTCATCTGCCTTTTCCAAATGTCGCCTAAACATTCTTCTGCACCGATTATACGGACATCTAGACTTTGGGTGACATCAGTGACTGGTAAGGATTTGCCGAAGGCCTTGTAAAACAGTGGTTCTAGTACAAACATTACATGATATAGATATTTCTAATTAAATATACACTTGTACCCTATATATTGATTAGTCGGCCAATTGAAGGCAGGGATGGCGACTTCAAAAAATAAGAACATTAATAACCGGAAAGCAAAAACATTAAATCCGTGGCCATATGGCATATACCCAAGTAGTTGAGTGGAACTTTGTTGCCCACATCACCCCCACCCCCAAAAAAATCAAAATAAAGTTAATTAAACTATATTCGAAATTAATTAATGAAATTCTCATTAAAAAAAAAATATCAATCCTATGGAACATATAATAATTTTACTACAGTCAAAATGTACTTGTTGCATGTTATATTTACTATGATCCAGTGATGAAGCTGGATAGTAGGTTAGGTTTCGCAATAATTTTCACGTTCGATTTGAATGGAGAATCCAGTTAGGGGTTTACCATTGTGATGGAAGTTGGGAGGTTTTGATGAAAAATTTGCCCAATTTGGACAGCAACAAATATTAAAATGTTTCATAAATAATCTTCCCATACTTTTTGATATGTATTAAATACAATGTCTGAAGATAAGTAGATGTGACCGGACCTATGGTGGTTTAAGGGGGCGGCTGCCCCCACTCCCACCCATAGTTTTATTTTCCCAAAAAATAGTTTATTTTTTGGTAAGTAAGTGATTCTATTACTTCCAAATTTTGTACAAAGTACAATTATACCCGATGGTCATATTCTTCCATCTCTCTACATCCACAAATTTAGACTAATTACAACATGAGGAAACTGTTAACATACACTGCTAAATTCATAGTAAGGATAGGCTCCCATAACCAGTCATCAAGCATGTTTGATGTGGGAGCTTTGCCGTGCGCTTCTAGCCAGAACCATACCTCTAGCTTGATATTTTCAATCGTGCCTACTGCATTCATCATGGAATCTCACACAATTTCTATCCAACCAGATTTGCCATACCATACACATCCAAATTGCTTTCCAAATCTATGAGGCCTCTTTCCCATGTATTCTCTTCATATGTTCCACAGGTGCTCAAGAAGAGTGTGTTTGACAATTGGTTCGATAACGAACCCCTTTTTCAGATAGTAGATATTAAGGGATTCGTTAGGATGGTACAGTTTTCGAGCCCTACCCGAGCCCATACATTTCGAATATTTAAAATCGAACATTTATCCTACAAATACCAAACATGGATAATAGTTCAATTCAAGGTTCAACATAATCCCACGTTCAAACGCAAATTACATCCTTAAACAAAACCTAATCCAAAACCACTAAGGAAGTCTGTATATCTCCCTAACACAGATAAGACTAGTGCATTACAACTTCTAATGCTTTAACGGAAACTAGTGGCCTTCTCAAAACCCGCAAAATGTTCCGCTTCTCCCTCTGGTTCCCTTCAACCGTCGCACTCACGACGATTATCAGCCTCTGCACACAATAAATAAGGGACAGACAGTGAGCTTCCAAAGGAAGCCTAGTAGATAACCTATGCAGCATGTTGCCCCATAACCCTCGCAGACAATTACAATATACATAACCATTTATCACATATAACATAAAGAGATTAAGCTCCACATAACCAACAGACCGAAATATTTAGTCATGACTAGTGACGATCCCAATTTATTAGGCCACACAAGCACCACACCAAATATTAACGAGGCCACGCCTAACCGCATATCAAGGAACTCTTCACGATGCATGGATCACAGTTAAGTTGGAGCATGAGTTTATAAAACTATTTTTATAAATAAATTTTTATAAAAGAATGCAGAAACTACGGAATATATTAGAAATAAGCATCTGATCATAAACAAATTTGTTTGAGGAAATGCCGGGTCAAAATATGAAAAGAGTTTCAATTGCTAAGTTTTCAAAAACAATTTGTTTTGTGAAAACAGTGTAACAACACGTAATGAGATAATAGCTAAACACACACTCCTCAACCCCAGCGAGACTCACCATCCGTGCGCACACGGGAACTAGTCCCGCTAGATGGTTGTGAAGGTTCCCCGTTCAAGGGTCACAACTCAAATCCTCTACCAACTCTGGCGATTACTACCAGCAGCCCTCAGCCGTGATAGCTCAACCATGGTGCCACAAAGGTGACCATTTCCTCCGCAGCCACAAAGGCTGACTCTCGGGCCACAAAGGTCTGATCTTTCAACTCCTCGTCCCCTTCAAACCACAGCCACATTCCACAACATGATCCACACCAATGCGAGCAATGATTCCACATTAGTATCCACAACACTGTCAACACATATATTCCACAAATAGTGCCTCGGCACTCACACAGCATTAAAATTCACGTATAAAGCATGAACACACACAAATCACATAAGTGCATGTAAATCATCCACAATTGAAGCAACCCTCCTCCAAAACGTGATCTAGAGGTCCTTGTGCCAAAAACTCGCGATCGGCTGGCCACTTCTCCGGCGAGCAGAACCTCTGCTCACGGTCAGTGTCCTCCGGCCTCAGTCACTGAGATCTGGCAAACTCTGTCTCGAATTCTACAACTGGACGACTGCTTCTCCGACGAGCAGAACCTCTGCTTGCGATCAGCAACCTCTGGCCTCAGTCGCTGAGATCCGGCGGCCCTGTCTCCCCACATACGCAGCTGCGTGGCCTGTTTCCGGCAAGCAACAACCTGCTCGTGGTTGGAGAGTGTACACCCAACTCTACCCACACCCAACCCCGCAACATGACCCAAGAGTTACCTACCTTCAAGATCTCCTATTCTCCGATCGAAATCTAGTGGTCACGACCCTCTTCCGTCGCTCCCCTCTTCCGATGGCGACGGTAAACCCTAAGACAGTGAAGTGTGAGTGTTGCCCTAATTTTATCAATCCAGTAACACTTATAGATATAAGTGTGGCCACTGTGCAGACAGGAATTAATTCCCTTTCATCGGCTGGCCTCCTCAGCTCATTTCGCACACTACCGGCCCAAAGGCCTTTATATTAGGCCTGAGTTATTTTGATTTGTCATCAAATTTGCATACCTTAAGTCTCCCCTCCTTGTCGAGAAGTTTCGTCCTCGAAACTTGTACCTATGGACGACTCAAATAATTGAGGATATGCGTCGTGTATATCCTGAGCTATTTCCCAGATTGCCTCGGCTTCTGAATAGTTGTTCCATTGCACTTTCACATAAAGAACAATTTGTTTCCGCAATTTCACTTCCTTGAAATCCAATATTCTCTTCCTTGAAATCCAATATTCTCACTGGTTCTTCTAATTGGCCCAAATCTTCCGTAATAGGAAACCATTCTATCTCTAACACGTGACTCGGGTCTCCCACATATCGATGAAGTTGAGATACGTGAAATACATTATGAACCCTTGAGAGAGTTGGGGGTAGTGCCAACTGATAAGAAAGTGTTCCAACCTTACTCAATATCTCATACAGTCTAATGTACCTCGGATTCAGCTTTCCTTCTTTTCCAAATCTGACAACTCCTTTTGTCGGAGACACTCTCAGGAACACCTTGCTTCCTAACTCAAATGTCAAGGGTCGATGTTTCAAATCTGCCCAACTTTTCTGACGATCTTGGGCCTTCTGCAGGTGTTTCCGAATGGGAGTGATCTTCTCCTTTGCGAGTTGCACCATTTCCGGTCCTAGAATGTGCTTCTCCCCTACCTCGTCCCAGTAGAGTGGGGCCCAACATCAACGTTCATATAGGGCCTCATAAGGTGCCATACCCAAACTGCTGTGATAATTGTTGTTATAAGAAAACTCTATTGGTACTGCTCCCAGTCTCCCTTATAATCAAACACGCACGCACGCAACATGTCCTCCAACATCTGAATAGTCCTCTCTGACTGTCTGTCAGTCTGTGGATGATAAGTCGTGTTGAACCGTAGTTCGGTGCCCAGTTTCGCTTGTAAACTTTTCCAGAACTTGGAGGCAAACCTTGGTTCTCGGTCTGACACAATACTTAGGGGTACCCCATGTAACTTCAGTACATGCTCAATGTATAATTCTGCTAGCCAACTTATTTTATAGGTGAGGGTCATAGGTATGAAGTGTGCGCATTTCATGAGCCTGTCAACAATCACTCAAATGATGTCGTGTTGCTTAGGCGTCACAGGTAATCCCACCACTAGATCCATGGTGATGTGATCCCACTTCCACAAGGGTATCTCCAGGGGTTGCAGCTCACCTCCCGGTCGCTGGTGCTCCGCCTTTATCAATTGACAGGCCATACACTTCGCAACGTGTTCGGCCACTTCACGCCTCAGGTTGGGCCACCAGTACCTCTTCTTAAGTCTTGATACATCTTGGTAATCCCGGGATGGATGCTAGTATATGACCGATGTGCCTCATTCAAAATATCTTTCTTCAAGACCTTATCGTCCGGTATCCATATCCTGTCGAACTTCAATACTCTACCATCAGGTGTAATTTGTTGTTCACTCTCACTCCCTTCTACAACTTTCAAAGTCCGTTGTATGTCTGCATCCCTCAGCTGTGCCTCCCGGATACGACCCAAGAGACTAGGTTCAGCGCATAAAGCTGCCATCTGAGTCGAAATAGAATCCACCACTTCCAAGTCTAAGCTATTCCACTCCTGGGCCAACATTGCCGGCATTTCGGCATCTCCCTTCCGACTAAGGGCATCGGCTACTCGGTTAGCCTTACCCAGATGGTACTAAATGTCGATATTGTAGTCCTTTATCAACTCCATCCAACGCCGTTGATGCATGTTAAGTTCCTTTTGAGTCAAGAGATACCGTTGGCTTTTGTGATCGGTGTAGATAATACATTTTGACCCATACAGGGGCGTCGCCATATCTTCAGTGCATACACCACTGCTGCCAGTTCCAAATCATGGGTGGGATAGTTCATCTCATACACCGTCAGTTGTCACGAAGCATAGGCGATTACTTTCTCGCCCTGCATCAACACGTACCCAAGTCCATTCTTCAAAGCATCACTATAAACCACGTAGTCCATCCCTTCCCTAGGTAGTGTGAGAATTGGCATAGTTGTCAACCTTCCCTTTAGTTCCTCGAATCCTTGAATGTACGGCCCGTCCTACTGGAACTTGATTCGTTTCTGAGTGAGTCGAGTGAGGGGCCAAGCTAGCTTGGAAAACCCATCAATAAATTTTTTGTAATACCCAGTTAAACCAAGGAAACTCCGAATTTCTCCCACTGTTTTTGGTGCGGGCCATGTCCTAATGGTTTCAATCTTGCTCGGATCTACTGCTACCCCCTCGACCGAAATCACGTGACCTAGGAAGGCCACCTCTTTGATCCAAAACTCACACTTTAAAAACTTTGCGTACAACAACTCTTTCTGCAGTCTCTGCAGTACCCTCCTTAAGTGTTGCTCGTGAGCCTCGACACTAGGGGAGTACACTAGTATGTGATCAATGAAGACAATCACGAACTGATCCAAATACGAATGGAACACCTGGTTCATCAGATTCATAAACACGGTGGGGGCGTTGGTCAACCCAAAAGGCATAACCAGAAATTCGTAGTGCCCATACCTTGTCCGAAATGCTATTTTACTCACATCCTCTTGTTTCACCTTCATCTGATAGTAACCGGACCTCAGATCTATCTTGGAGAATATACATGCCCTAGACAGTTGGTCGAATAAATCGTCAATGCGGGGCAACGGGTACTGATTTCAGACTGTGACCTTATTTAGTTCTCAATAATTGATGCACAAGCAAATGGTGTCATCCTTCTTCCGTACAAATAATACCGGAGCTCCCCAAGGAGATGCACTTGGCCTTATCTGACCTCGATCTATGAGCTCTTGTAACTGTATCTTTAATTCCGCTAACTCCTTAGGCGCCGTTCTGTAGGGGGCCTTAGATATTGGTGCCTCTCCGGACACCAGGTTTATTTCAAATGTTACTTCCCGCTCCGACGGTAAGTGAGGAAGTTCTTCAGGGAACACCTTCGGAAACTCACGCACCACTGGTATAGCTTCTAGCCTCTTCTCTGACCCGGGGTGCTGACCAAGAATGCCAAGTACGCATCATGACCTCGGTGTACCAACTGTCGTGCCTGTATGGCCGACAATAACTCCTTATCGCCGAGAACTCGTCTCCCTTGTGAACCCTGATACGCAAACGGAGGTTCCCTGGGTAATTGGAACAATACAATCTTATCTCGACAAACAATCTGCGCATAATTAGCAGCTAACCAGTCCATGCCCAAGATGAGGTCGAAATCTTGTATCTCCACTATGGTGATATCAGACGTAAGGGTTTTGCCTCCTATCAAAATCGGGCATTGCGGCGTGTACGTTGTGGCCACCGTCGTCTCCCGCAGTGGGGTAGAAACCAGACAACGCACCACTAGAGGTCGCGTGGGTGCCTTTACCTTATTAACAAACTATTCCGCGATGAAGGATCGAGCCGTACCAGAATCAAATAGAGTATAAGCCATGTTATCGTATATTCTCAGATTACCTGACCAAGAGATGTAGTAAGTTAGGCTGATCACTATGCTTACGACTCTACCATCAATTCCCACCTTTCCTCCTAGATCTCAACGCATACCCCCCATCGACATTCCTCCACATGCAAAATTTTACAAAATGAAATATACCTGTGATGACTTCCTCTAGCCTCTCCTCTGCCTGCTCCTGAGTAATGGAGAACACCCTAGCTCTCCCCGGTGGTGGTGGCGACAATGGTAGTCGAGGTGCTATCTTGGCCTAAGGGACTGACTGGTTGGCCCTGTTAGGGCAGTGTACCTGAATATGCCCTTTCCTTCCGCAGTTGAAGCACTGACGATTGTCCACATAGCCTCCAGGGCCCACTGGCCGGTCACTACCACTCGGCGGCGGTTGTGGTGGTGGTCGGTGCGGAGGAGGAACAGGTGACTACGTGCCTCAGTGTGTCGGGCCTTCTTCTGTACTCCATCCTGACGATCTAGCTTAGGTTCCATCTTCACCGCAGCATTCAGTAACAGATCAAATTTATCAGTAATCACCCCATTGAGCGCAATCTGGAACAACTCGTGCAATCCACCTATAAAATGTGACATCTTCATCTCCGGGTCATCCATGGTACGGGGAGAATACTTCCCCAGCACATGGAACCTCTCACTAAACTCCATCACTATCTCCCCGGGCTGCTGAGTACAGAGCTCAAAGGCTCACTTCTGCTGTGTCCTCCAGGCCATCGGTATGTAATGGCACCGGAACTCATCATAGAAAATCTGTCAACTGATAGGCCCTCGCTCTGCCAGTCCTGGTGCAACACGATCCCACCAGTCAAGTGATCACCCACCAAGATACAGTGTAGCCAGCTCCACTCTCTGCTCCTCTGGTGTCTTGCATGTGCGCATATTCCCTTCAAATACTTTTAGCCATGTCTCTACATCCTCGGGGCCCCTATCGCCCCAGAAAGTAGCAGTCCTCAGCTTGTGCATCTCCTATTGTGCCCACAACACATCCCGAGGGCCTGAAAGATCTACGCCCGACATGGAGGAACTACTGCCTATGGTCGGGGTCAGAGTTGCTCCCGTTGCAGCTACTGCAGCTAGCGCAGCAAAGAATCGTAGCGCCTCTGCCGGTAGTGCAGTCCAAGGTATTGGTGACTCTGGCACTGTAGCCTCTGATCGTACTCCTGGTGGCGGTGCTACTATAGGTACTAACGGCGGACCCCCAGGTATGGTTTCCTCATTCGCTCCAGCCGCTGGCATAGGAGCTGCATTCGTAGCCGTTGACCTGCGCATACTTCTTCGGGGAGGCATAACCTGCGATCACAGCTCAGTTATTCTCACATAACAGTAGCGCTTCATAAAACCAGACACTCGCCTCCTAACTTTTCCAACAACATATTCCCATATACCCAGGCTAACACGTAAACCTGGTTCCGATACCAAATGTAACGAACTCCTTTTTCAGATAGTAGATATTAAGGGATTCGTTAGGGCGGTATGGCTTTCGAGCCCTACCCAAGCCCATACATTTCGAATATTTAAAATCGAACATTTATTCTACAAATACCAAACATGCATAATAGTTCAATTCAAGGTTCAACATAATCCCATGTTCAAATGCAAATTACATCATTAAACAAAACCTAATCCAAAACCACCAAGGAAGTCCGTATATCTCCCTAAAATAGATAAGGCTAGTACATTACAACTTCTAATGCTTTAACGGAAACTAACAGCCTTCTCAAAACTCACAAAATGTTCGGCTTCTCCCTCTGGTTCCCTTCAACCGTCGCGCTCACGGCAATTATCAACCTCTGCACACAATAAATCAAGAACAGGCAGTGAGCTTCCAAAGGAAGCCCAGTAGATAACCTATGCATCATGTTGCCCCATAACCCACGCAGACGATTATACAACATAAAGAGATTAAGCTCCACATAACCTGTGGGACGAAACATTTAGTAATGACTAGTGACGATCCCAATTTATTAGGCCACACAAGCACCACGCCAAATATTAACAAGGCCACACCTAGCCGCATATCAAGGAAGTCTTCATGATGCATGGATCACAGTTAAGTTGGAGCATGAGTTTATAAAACTGTTTTTATAAATAAATTTTTTATAAAAGAATGCAGAAACTACAGAATATATTAAAAATAAGCATCTGATCATAAACAATTTTGTTTGAGGAAATGTCGGGTCAAAATATGAAAAGAGTTTCAATTGCTAAATTTTCAAAAACAATCTGTTTTGTGAAATTAGTGTAACAGCACGTAATGAGATCAATAGCTAAACACACTCCTCAACCCCAGTGAGACTCACCATTCGTGCGCACACGGGAACTAGTCCCGCTAGATGGTTGTGAAGGTTCCCCGTTCAAGGGTTGCAGCTCAAATCATCTGCCTACTCTGGCGATTACTACTAGCATCCCTCAGCCGTGATAGCTCAACCGTGGTGCCACAAAGGCGACCATTTCCTCCGCAACCACAAAGGCTGACTCCCGGGTCACAAAGGTCTGATCTTTCAACTCCTTGTTCCTTTCAAACCACAGTCACATTCCACAACATGATCCACACCAATGTCAGCAATGATTCCACATTAGTATCCAAAACACTGTTAACACATATATTCCACAAATAGTGCCTCGGCACTCACACGACATCAAAATTCACGTATAAAGCATGAACACACACAAATCACATAAGGTGCATGTAAATCATCCACAATTGAAGCAGCCCTCCTCCAAAACGTGATATGGAGGTCCCTGTCCCGAAAACCTGAGATCGGCCGACCACTTCTCCGGCGAGCAGAACCTCTGCTCGTGGTCAGCATCCTCTGGCCTCAGTCACCGAGATCCAGCGACCGGACGGCTGCTTCTCCGATGAGCGGAACCTCTGCTCGTGGTCAGCAACCTCTAGCCTCAGTCGCCGAGATCCGACGACCCCTGTCTCCCTGCATACGCGGCCGCGCAGCCCGTTTCTGGCAAGAAACAAACTGCTCGCGGCCAAAGAGTGTACACCCAACTCTACCCACACCCAACCCTACAACATGCCGTAAGAGTTACCTACCTTCAAGATCTCCTATTCTCCGATCGGAATCTGGTGGTCGCGGCCCTCTTCCGTCGCTCCCCTCTTTCGGCGGCGAAAGTAAACCCTAAGACAGTGAAGTGTGAGTGTTGCCCTAATTTTATCAATCCAGTAACACTTATAGATATAAGTGTGGCCACTGTGCAGACAGGAATTAATTCCCTTTCATGGGCTGGCCTCCTCAGCCCATTTCGCACACTACCGACCCAAAGGCCTTTATATTAGGCCTGGGTTATTTTGATTTGTCATCAAATTTGCGTACCTTACAGGTTCTGCTCGAAGCCACTCATAGATCTTGCTCCAGATTTCTACCGCTTGGCAGCATTCAAAAAACTAGTGAGGCACTGTCTTCTAAGCAACTACACAACACACACATCTTTTGTGTGATTCCTAGAGAGAAACTCCTCTTTTTGATAGATTATCCATAGTCGAGATTTGTTCTTGCAGGAGCTTCCACCTAAAGAGTTGGATTATTTTTGGAACGAATCTGCACCATGCTTTCCTTAACTCTATAGCAGCAGCTAGTTGTTCTGGTGTGTGTTCATGTGGAGGCTTCATCAGTTTGTAGGATGAAGTAGTAGTATATGTACCCACCACATCATCTCTCCATGTCCAGAGGTCTGGACTCTCTGCATTCTATCTGTGATGTTGAACTGTATTTGATAGGGGTTCCAAATAGTCTTTCTCACAATCCATCCAAGTTCGTCTAAAATTAAGAGATCATTTTTGCTGAAGCTGATTCTGTATAGATCAGATAATAAAGTTGCTAGACATCACTCATCTGTCCAATTAGTTCTTCAGAATAGTGTTTGAGTTCCTGAGGAAGCATTGATTTGCAGATTACTCACAAAGCATTCAGCAGGTGTAGTCTCCATCCAGATGTCTGACCATAGTATGGATATGCTATCAGGGATCATGACTAGTCCAAAATCCGCATAGACATCATTCATTCTTAGATATTTTCCTCTGATGATTTGTACCCACAGGCTGGTGGGATCAGTCTTCAATCACCACAACCATTTTGCCAATAAGACAATGTTAATCAGCTTGATTTCTCTTACTCCCAGCTCTCCTGAGTTCATTTCCATACATATATTTTCCCATTTTACTCATTGAATAGGCCAGTCACTTGAGAGAGAGCTTCTCCATAGAAACTTTCTTAGTAGCTGCTTAATTTTATTGACCACTGACTTTGGGGCTTTGGACAAGGACAGGTGATACACTAGTAGGCTCAACACAAAGCATTTGATGAAAGATAATCAAACTTTCAGGTTTAAGTACTTTGTCCCACTGTTCTATCTTAACTTTCATCACTTTTAATAGGTCTTACCACATTCTCATTCTCCCATGATTGTACCCTATGGAATTCTTAGATATACAAATGGAATCCTTCCTGTATAGTAGTGTGGCTTAACCGCATATTCATCTAGAACTGTGCTCTCTATGTTCAATCCAAATACCTGACTCTAGGAGTAGTTGACTGAGAGCCCTGATAATTGATATAAGTTCAAACGACTGTAATATGGATTTACTCATGAAGATATTGCGCTTATCGTCTTCTATCAGGATCAAAGTATCATCCACATATTGAAGGTGGGGGATTTCCACTTCCTTTCAATATTGAAGCTATATTGCCTTTGTAAACATCATTCTAAGACCTTCAGAAACTAATAAGAATAGAAGAGATGAAAGGATGCAGCCTTGCCTCACTCCTCTATTCATTTTCAGGTCACCAGAGCTACTACCATTCATCAATACTGCCACATTGCATAAGACACACAGCTTATAATCCAACTTACCCATTTATCAAATCCCCATTTATTCTATATAAAGTTTTTGCAAAGTCCACTTTAAATAGGATCAGAGGCCTCTTGTTCCTTTTGTATGTGTGCACCACTTCATTCGCAGAGATAATACCATCAAGGATTTGCCTTCTTTTGAGAAAGCAGTTTGCTCTTTCCCTATGACCCCGCTGGACAAAAGTTTAGCTAGTATTTTGTATCCACGGCCCACTAGAGAGATGGGGCCGTATGTATGAAGAGTTTGAGGGTTGGGCACTTTTGGGGCAAGTATAATCCATGTACTTGACAGTGACTTCAATATCTTGGCTTGCTCGTGGAACTCTTGCAAAAAAACCAATAAAATCCTCTTCATAATATCCCAAAACTTTTGCAAGAAGAAGAAGTTAAAACTATGGGGCCTCAAAAGTATGTTTGGTGCACAACTCCTGACAGTAGCAGTTATCTCTTCTTCCAGAAAAGGCTCAATTAGGGAATTTTTTTCTGCATGAGAGACTTGTGTTCCTATGTCCAGGCTTATTTTTGGCTTTGTCCATTTTTACTCATCATACTTCCTCTGAAAATGAAAATATATCTCATTCTTCATCTCAGGAACCTCTTCACTCCCCTCTCTCCAATTTTCAATCCTCTAAAAATCCTAAACCCAAAAAATAGCTCATTTTATTTAGATTCATAGAAATTACACCATCATGCTTGAAGGCCCCATTTACGACCCCTGTTCGAGAAGGCGATCGCCTAAACCGTCGCCTTCCGCTCTGTCAGATTACCCGCTTAGGCCACTTATATTGGTGTCTAGGCAGTCTAGGCGCTGGGTCCAACCAACGCTTTCTCGAACACTATTTATGACCTGCCCGTCAATACGACATACCCCTTACGTTGGGCAAATAGTGAGTACACCTACCCATTCGAACCTATACGTGAGAGGATAAACTATCCTGCATCCTTAAAATATTATCCGACAAACGTGTAGGAAGAGGAAAATCTTGATAAGGAAATAATGTGGCACCCAAGACTCCGTTACAATTTATCCTGTGCGCCTACACAAGTGTGTGTGGCTAAGAGAACCTAGCCCACCCCTTCATAATTTTTTTGTGTAAAAGATTTTTCTCGTAATTTTTTTCTTATAAAGTTCTAAAAAAATTTAACTCTAGAAGCGCATGCAAGACTGCTAGGGGACGTTTGGTAGCAGTTGTGTTTGAAAAACACAGTGAATAATAACTATGTTTAGTATTGAACCTGGGATCAGGAAGATCATCAAACTGGAATGTCATCTCCAAAAGACACAAATCCACATAACATTATCCATGTACCTGAACAAAGGATTGATTTATGCACAAGTTCTGGTTCCCTCAGCACAGGTTTGCGATCTACATATACAATGATCTCTTCTTGTTTTACCGCAGGTGCTACGGGTCAACGCAGAAACTGCAATTATCCTAAACTTTATAGAACTCATTTATTCTGCACAATTTCGTACATTCGTCTAATAATTTTCTTAAGGTTTGTGTACTTCTTGAACTCTAGTTGTGAC
>JAOYMZ010022590.1:0-18057 GCA_025802335.1 Pinguicula primuliflora | reverse complement strand
AATGAACATGACAAAAGATACAAAAGCTACCCAAGAGGTAGTTTAGCACCCTGTTCACTTTATTTCAGCTGAATTAGTAATGTAATGTATCTTTTATCAGTATCCTTTCTCATGGTTTGCCTTTTTATTTCCTAAAACAGGTCCGAGCACTCAAGGATTTCTTCTGACTGTCCAACATAATTTCTTTGTCTTCAATCTACTTTCTTAAGCATTTGACTCTTATGATTAATATGAGAATCAAGGCATGGAAATGACAGGACAGCATGTTCTCTTATCCGTCAGACCGGTCATATGAGTCACCACATATCTATATTATAAAGTGGTAGTCCCCAACTCAAGTTGGGAGAGAATTTTATCAATGAAACGACATCTCTCAAAACGGAAGACGCGTGAGACCAACGCGATTGTCTGTTTTCTCACCCTTTCATCCGCTTCTTCTTCTCTCTCGGAATCACGAAACCCTTGCCGATTTCATCCTGGTAACTTTAATTTGAGCAAAAGGGCCAACCTTCCACATAATTCATCCACCAAGTCATGCCTACAGCCTGCGTCGTGCGGAAGGGGGCGGAAAAGGAGGAATTGAGTCAAGAACTGCAGTAAGCAAAGGAGGCTCATCTTCGAGGAGTAATACTGTCTTTGGTAAGTGGATTCCACTTGAAGTGTGGGAATGGGGTTTGAGTAGACTTTGTTTCTATGGGTAATTAATTTGTGACAATTGTTGCTTGATGGTGTTTTAAGATTTGCTGCCTGCGGGCTCATTGAAGTACCATTTTCTCAATTCATATTTCTTTGCATTTTTGCCTGTGGGCATTCACTACCCCAGAGAAGATTATTGGTTTTATTATGTAGATGTTTTAGGGTAAATTTCTTACCACTTCTTTTCCCAATGTTATTTGTCTTCATTTTGGAATTTTCCACAAATGCCTCTACAGATTTATGACTGCATTTGTGTTTGGTATGAATGTTTAATATTTTCTTTACTTCGTTTATAATGTTCATATACTTTCTTTGTGTAACAATTCATGTTCCTCTTTTACACACCGGACTCTGATTTGTTTAGTTCCTATTCCTTAGATTCAATTCTGTCCTGTGGCTACTGCTCAAATTGTTTTTCATGGCTATGGTGAACCATCTGATTAAGAGAGGAAGGGGTAATTTCTCATCTGATTTAGCAGTTATGTTATCTAGAAATTCTCCTCCCTTTGTGTTCCGTTTATTTCATTTTATTAGATGCACTCTTATGTCAGGTTAAATCATTTTATTCCGTTTCAAGTTTACTTTATGATTGAATATTAATATCCTCCATATCAGCAACTAGCAAGTGATGGAGCAAGAGGAGGAGTGCCGAAGAAGGACTTGGATGAGCATAGAAATGTGGGAGCTATAGATATTGCTCAGACAATGCAGTTTTTCAGATGTATAAGAGATTAAATTTGTCCTTCCAAGAGGTCCAACAGTTTGGCAGCAATGGAAAATGGCAGTTGTAGATGATTTCTTGACGGTTGGATTCAATGATTTAGCTGATCATGAAGCAGCCCTGGCGGATCTTCTTCATAAATGGGGCTGTAGATATCATGTAACCTGATACCCTTTAACCCATTTGAAGATTCTGAGCACCAACATCCTTAAACAAAAACTGTTTGCTTCTTCCTTCTCGATGCATTTTTGTCATTGCTTAATGTATGTGACTATTTTTTTAACTATATCCTATGTTTTGTTTATGGTTGCTTTACGTTCAGTTGTATTATCTCTTTCAATTCTTCTCCATTTGTTTCTTTCCTTCTCCATTCAGATGATGATGCTATTATCTGAATGATGATGATGCTCATTAATTTGCAAGGTCTCATTAGTTCAGTACAAATTTGAATTATGTGCAGTTTTCAGATGTACAAGGGCAATTTCTGTTTCTATTTATATTTCTTGATGTCTCTTTACATTTCAGTTTCTGACCTGACTTCTTCAAGACTTCTTTTTGTACAGGCCAGACCCTGATCAAATTCAGAACCTGTTTACTCAAGTGGAACTATGGAGCATCTAATCTGATTTTTGCATAAATGTGATTAGAGATGGGGACTGTCTCTAACCTTTTACCTATTCGGAGGTGATTCGAATGGAGAATCTTTGTGCATAAGACATTCAAGTGTCAAGAAGAAGATCTGAAGTTAATGGAGAGGATGATGTCGGATAGCATGCGCCACTCAAATACTATAACCGACGAATTTGGCAAAACAAGTTCTTTAGTCAAGGCAGAAGCTCTTTGAACAAATTGGTTTGAACTGGTGCAAGGAAGGTAAAGATCATAATGTTATTACTTTTACTTTACTTATTGATGAAATGTGTAACATATTTTGATTGTTGTTGAAGGAACAAATTCTTTATGGCTTCAATGAAGACTCTCTAGCTCAATTTGTTCTATGAATGTAGGTGTTGCAACAACTAGAGAAATATACAATTTGTGATACTAAGGAAAAGAAATTAAAAGCACAATACGTCAACTTTCGGAACATGGTGATTCTGATTGTGTCATTATCGCTTATAAAGTAGCAGTCAATGATCATACTAGACATGCATTTGGAGGAATTTGCGTGGATAAGTTTTGGGATAAGCTTTTGGTGACGTTAATTCACAAATACAGCAACTGAGGAACTCCGAATTTGAAAATCTTTTGTGTTGGACTGTAAGTTGGATAAGGCTCTTCATTTTCATGTTCAGAAATAAGAGGATAAAATCAGGTTTAGGTTTCATTTGTATATTTCGTTTGTTCATTCTTTGCTGATTTCATATTTTAAGCTTCAGTTCCTAGACATGCCTGCGTGCAGGAGAAGTTAGGTCCATAAATTGTTGTAATCCACCAGAAAATACAGCGCAATCTCATCCCCCCTTGAAGGGTCCTTTCTTTCCTTCCGGTATGTCTCTCTATTAAGTTTTGGTAATTAACAAGTTTGTTTGTGACGAAACAGAAGTTGTGGAGCATGACACAAGTTCTGTTGCACCATTTTAATAGGAAGCACAACGTTAAAGACTTGATCTTTCAAGGCAGACAGTAAATTTGGGTTTATATTTTTGCAGTGGACAGTGCAATGATACAAGATTGAGAATTGAAAGATATGGTAGTGACGCCATCGAAGTTAGAATTCTTACAGGTTAAAAGGCTGGAAATTTGGAATTCATACCTAGAATTTTACTTATGCCTTCAACGACCGGTTTCCCTTCCACATGATGAGACGACAATTTCTCATTCGTTTGGTATACGTTATGACGACCAACAATGCACATGGACAATTTGTAAGGTCTGCGGGGGTTGACTCCAGTACTTCCGTGTTTAGCCATGGACAGACGTACATGGCATTCATCCACTGACCGGATCAGTGTTCTATTATCTTAAAACAGTGCAGATACCACGACAAATGTTGTGTATCCTGAAGTATTGTTGCAATAGTGATGTACGTTTATAAATTATTCCAAAAATCACAGGAATAAGTATCTATTTTGATTGTTTCATAATAAGATAAATAATTTATGTAGTTTTAATCTATCATATTCAAATTACGGACCGGACCGTGACTTCAGCCACGAATATTATCCTAGTTTCTATTAAATGGAGCATAAGGACATACATCACCCACCAGTCACCACACCGGTTGGTGGGTGCTACTTATTATGTATCAGCATATTAAATTTCCATATTTGTATCCACTAACATGTCGGCGATACATGTTTCCCAGGAAGCTGCTTCGATAGGAGGAACCGAAGGGCTCCACAGGTGTGTAATGGGGGAGGGTTGACTTACCAATCTTTCAAACATGTCATATAATTAATAATAATTAGATTATGTCCGCCAACAGGTGTGTAATGGGGAAGTTAATTGTGTGTAAAATTACTTGTATCTGAAATTGTAAGTATGTTAAATATGATTTTAACCTATCTAATCGAACAACACGACGAGCTGATAAACTTTGCTAAAAAAAAATTATGATAGCATCTGTTTCGATTAATGATAAGCGATTCATCGAAAAAATCCGATATTAAAAATAAAAGGTGAGAGAAAATAAAAAAAGAAAATAAAGGAAAAAAAAAGTATTCATCCAACCAATCGGATTCACCATTTCACGAACACATTGAGAATAAATTGTCCAGATTTATAGTCCAACCAATCGCAATCATCTTCCAAAAACTCCTCAAACTTTTTTTGTGTGATGTCGTTTCATTTGTAAATTTTTCGGAAAACTTGAGTTGACCACATAATATAGATATGCACAAACCATTTATTCGTGGAATGGTCAATTTCTCAAGCATTGGAAAAGCGGTAAAATGGACAAAAAGAATTACATGAGTTTGCTTAGAGATTGCACGACACGGTCCGGTGTGCGTAAGTGCTCCAGAGGACATGTGATGGGAATGATTGACCACGGTTGATTGAAGCCAAACACACAAGATTTAATGTGATTCGGCCTTGAAACCTACGTTCACCAGGAGAATAGGAATCAATCCACTACGAACAAATATGTCGTGATATAAGGGAGATATAGAGAAAACCTCTTGACTCTCATGCATAGAGTCGCAACTCAAGTTTCTACCTTTCTATCAACTATCCTTCACTCCTAACCCTAATGGTCTAAGGGGTTACATATTTATAAGCATGAAACCAAATACAATTAGATTTCTATCAGAACTACTAATTAAAGTCACATTAGAATTTTAACTAATATAAAATCCTAACAATCACCTCATTGACTTGAATTCTCTCTCATCATAGATGAACTTGATCTCCTTCTCGTTTTCCAAGCACCCCTTTGAGGTGCAACTCAATGATGTGTCTCAATCTAGTCCAAGGCTCGCTTGAACTTGCCAACAGAAGATGACTTTCGTCTCACCAGTAGGGCCAACAGGCTTCACAGCAACAGAAGTGTCAACTTTCCTCAACCACTGAACAGAAGCTCACTTTCTTGTGTTTACTCAAAACACCAGCAACCGTCACTATATTGGACAAACTTTTCTCACCAAGAGAAGATCTCTTCACCACCTATCTTTTCACACATTCACTTTTGTAGCCAGGGTTATACGTCGATCTTGGAGCAAGAACTGATTTCTTCATGGCAGACCCCTTCAACACATGCATCTTACAAACTTTATCAGCTTACATCACTACTAAAGCACCCTTCAGAACATTCAAGACACCATTCCCGCCAACATACCTATGGTCACATCTATCCAAGACAGTCAGAGAAATAAGATTTATACCAATAGCAGGAATATATCTCACCCAGTCAATGTCATACTTATACCATCATGCATCTTGATCTTGATAGTACCAACTCCATTAACTTTGCAAGGTTTCTTACCACCCAACATCACAAATCCTATATTAATTAGTTCAAATGAGGAAAACCACTTCTTGTGGTGACATCGTGAAATGGGCATGTAGAATCTAAAATCCAACCTCGATTATACTTCGTACTATCTTCACTCACAGTAAGAGCATCACCATAATGGTCATCTTCAACTTGATTGATCTCATTCACAGTCTTATCCTTGTTCTGAGGGAAATGACATTGGGCTTTAAGATGTCCCTTCTTTCCATAGCTCCGACAACTTCGACCTTCTTTTCTCGACTTCGATCTCGAACGATTGCCACTTGACCCTTTCTCAAAAAATCTTGCTCTAATAGTTAACAACTCATTATCATGGCCATCAGAGAGCCCTTATCAATCATCTCTTTCGAACAAAGAGCTGCTTTAACTTCATTCAACTTTAGAGACTTATTATCATAGATAAGAGTCTCACGTACGTGCTTGAATGAAGGAAGCAACGACTTAAACAACATCAATGCTTGGTCCTCATCATCATACTTGACCCCCATATTAGCCAAATCCATAACAATAGAGGAGAACATATCAATATGTGCATGTATTGATGTACCTTCTTTCATTGTAAGGGAAAACAGACTATGCTTGCTGACCAACTTCGAAGTAAGTAACTTTGTAATATACAGAGTTTTTAGCTTATTCTGCAGGTCAAATGGTAGTCTTTTGATCAAGAACTTCACGTAATACCTCATTGGAGAAGCATAACTGAATAGTGGATAATGCCTTCTTGCCAATCTCCATCCACTTATTCTCATCCAAGTCACCAGGCTTCTTCATCTCACCCAAGTCGGAAGGCTTTCCCAAGATAGCCTTGTGCAAACCATACTGTGTTAAGAACGCTCTCATCTTGACTTGCCACATAGTGAAACTCATACTAGGATCATATTTTGTAATCTCACCTTTCAACGCCATAGCAAAATAAGCCTAAAGAACTTTGTATCAAGAAAGTCAACAAATCTCAAAACCCTTTCTCTTACCGTTTCTCCCCGAAAAAAATACTATTCACTCGCCGAAATCACTGTTCCTCATCCAAAAAATGCCAAGTCAACGAACAGAATTGTTTTATCCTTCCCATGACTCGCCGGAACAACTATTTTCTCAAAATCACAAAAAATTCGACCTGAAACTTTATTGCCCAAATTGGACCCTTTCAACCAATAATTGAACACCACCACCTACCGAGCTTTGTTCTCCACTGAATGAGCTTCACGTTGGTATCTCCAATTTCAAAATTTGACTTCCGAATCAACGAGAATTGGTCGAACAAGTTTCAACAATTTGTCTTCTGTTTCTTTTCCTGAAACTTCAATTGTGATTTACAATAGTCTTCGGACACAATCTAGCATCAGCACCTAAGAACTTTTTGTCCACCTTTGGATGGGCTTCAAGCCGGTATCCTCGGATATCAAATCGACAATGGCCAATGCGGTAGTCAATGGTCAACGACAATGATTAACGAGAATTCTAGGATTTTGCAGATTTATTATTATTTTTCTTTAAATTTGTGAACCGCTTCAATCATGAACCTCAGCTCCGATACCACTTAATGGGGATGATTGATCAGGATCGAATGAAGCAAACAATAAAAGAACACACAAGATTTAACGTAGTTCGTCCTTGAAGCCTACGTCCACCAAGAGATGAGGAATCAATCTGATAAGCCTTGATTTGGTGCTATTTTAGTAGCATTTATGTATTCATTCCTTTACAAATCTAGGCTTATATCACCGATTTTCTCTTGATTAATGTTTAATTTCATGATCTTGTAATTTATACAGGTTTTCGAGCAAAGCGACACAATTGTGCACATTTATGCAGCAAAAGAGTGCGCATGCGGCGCAGAATTATTCTAAGGCATGAAGGTGCCTTCATCCATGTTCATTCCATCCATTTTGAAGGTCCAAAATGTAACTAGGCTTGTGGGAAGGTCTTGTGTGCAACAACATGTACAAAATCAAGCTAGCAATGCAAGGAGGGGACCATTTCTACAAATTTTGCAAAGGACCAAAGTTGGTGCAAAATTGTTCTTACCAAATCAGGCAAAAACTCAAGAATGACTGCCAAGCCCTTGCAACCACCATATCTCTTCAACCATAATGAGGGCTGAGGTGAAATTTCACCAGGAGCTAGGTCAAGAGGCCCTGTACGACTTATGTGAAGGAATGGAGTGCTGAATCTGCCAAACTGAGAGATAATGGAAAATGCCACATTTGGTACTGATCATAGTGCAGTGACTGAACTGCCTCTTTCTCGGTGCATATCTCTCATTTGGCTGCAAGGATAAATCTGTCCTTTAAGCATGAGATACCTAGGTCAACCCTCTTCAAGTCTTCTTCGGGATTTAATGGCGTTAGAGGCCAAAAAGGGGATGTTTGAGTCGAGTCCCAACAATACACACGGGTCTATCTGCAGTAGAAAAGACACTATAGCCCCTAACTTGTGTTGCAGTTCAGCACACACTACAAGGATCGATATGCTATTGTACAAATTCTCCTACACCTGAGTGAGGGATTCATTTGATCAACAGGGAGAGCAGAGCAGCCAAGCTGAGGAGAATCAAGGAGAAACACCAGAAGTCTCTCAGAAGAGCAGAACCTGCCTTCATCTTGGATCATACTATTTCTCTGGATTATATGGCTTTGTGTCTCGTTTCTTTTGTAGTTTTTACAGCTCATGCCTTAAGCATGAGATAATCTTCTGAACTCAAGGCTCAGTTGAGCCCTCCAATGATGTAATCAACAGATTTATGTGATTTATGCTTGGATTATGGTTTATTCATGTTTGTTTAGTGATTGCTCATGAGAGATTTGCTTGTGCACGAGTAGATTGATCTTATTTAGGCCTTGCACTTGATGATACCAATAGGAGATTCAATGAATGATGCCCTAAACACACACACGACGAGCTCTTGGGGTAGAACACTCCTAGTTTGTATACCACAATAGGGACAGACCAGCAAAAATCTAGTTTGGGGGTTATAACCCAAACCTGTGCACCATTGTGTGTAGAGTGAGGCTCATAAGGCAAAATCCCTTCACATATTTGGGTAGATCATCCTGTAACCCGATAGGGAGCAGGTTTGGCATAGGTCCTGTGGTGAAAATCACTACAATCCAAGTGTAGAAACATAGATTCTGTCTGATACATCCGAAGGAGGGCAACACACTGTTGCCTTGAGTTATTTCATCATCTGGTTATCTGGTTTATTGCTTTAAACTTTGTTTTGAGCCATTGTAGTGATAACTTAGGTTTAATATCGGTTATTTTAGCTTGATCATTAATTTTAGGAGACAATCAACCCAATTTATGTTTGGATTTCATGTAATGGACTAAGTGAACTAAATATGTTTGTTACCTACTCTTTGTGGAAAAGTCCCTTGCTCATGCATTGTATTATAACTTGACTGTGTATACTTGCACACCCTCGTGGATCACATCACATTCCACTACAAACAAATATGTCAGGATACAAGGGAGACAGAGAGAAAATCTTTCAGCTCTAAGGCATAGAGTCACAACTCAAGTCTTTATCTTTCTGTCAGCTACCCTCTTTTGACCCAAATGGTCTAAGGGGTTACATATTTATAAGCACGAAACCTAATAAGATTAGATTTCTATCAGGACTACTAATTCAAGTCACATTAGAATTTTAACTAACATAAAATCCTAACAAATCGAGCCTTGAGTCTATAGAGTTTAGCTCATGCTTGAATCATGAGCTACTACAGATGCAAAAAAACAATAATTGAAGCCATGGTGTCCGGTGAAATCAGCAACAAGAAGACTTACTCCACCGGAGCTCCAAGATGACCTCATGTGTGTATTACCAAATCGCCTGAGGTCTTGAGCGGTTGATTGCCATTATCTCTTATGCATAAACCGTGTAGTACATTGTCCATATGGACAAGAGATAATGGCAATCAACCGCTCAAGACCTCGTTTCTTGATTCTACAACCAAACTATTTCTCATCTTTTGAACTTTCTGTTTTTTCGTTTGTTAATATAGCTCAACTCCTTCTTTTGTTTATTGCTAAACTCTTAGGCTTCCTAGATTGCTTCAGTTCTTCTTTTTCTTTGATTTAGGGACTTTAGGCCTCCATTCATGTGGTGAAGGGGTGTTTTAGATTCTTTTCTTTTCAAATACACCTCCTTCTTCTTGTTTTGTTTGAGAGATCTTGTGTCCATCTTTCTTTGATTTCTTTAGCCTTCTAATCTTTTCTTTCTTCAGCTTCTTGGATTGAACTTAAGCTGGTTTTCCTTTCTGATCAAAGGTCACAAGCAGGTTCACCAAAATCATCTTACTCATATCAAACTAAAGGCTGCATCTCTCCCTTCCCTCATTCAAAAAGTGTGAAAACTCAGCTTCAGATTACCACTCAACTCATGGACTCCACCATTCATACCACTGAAGAGTTCAATGCCATCCTCCAAAGAGGAATAAATAAGTATTCAATCCACAAATAAGAGATCGTGCATATGTAACATGAATCCATCCGAATGTAAGTGAGCACAATTTAGAATGATCAAGCAAAAAATTTGGCTAAATAACATCAAGGAGCATAAGATTGGATAACAAGACATGCTGCAAGTACTAACCCTCATCCCACACTTAAAATTTTACTTGTTCTCAAGTGATCTAAGTTAAGACAAAAATCATAGACTTTATGCTCAAGGGGGTTTGGAGTAATACAACCTGGTGGGAGTTGCTGCATATCTTGCATTTGGCACTTGAACTGGCCTTCCTCGTCCTTTGGAGATCCTAATTTGGGTGGCTCACCCCACACTTGAATGGAACTTAGGCCTGCTTAACTGTATCATTCTAAAAAAGATGGTTATAAAACTTAAGAAAAAGAAACTGAAAATTTAAAGTACCTAACTTGGATTGCCTTCCACAAAGCTCTGAATTTAGGGTCTTCAGACAGACCTCCTTTTCTTTCCTCTTAGTCTCTGAAGTGCACAACTTTTTTCTTTTGGACAAGGTCCTCAGGGGATGTATACAACTTCAACCTATGACCATTCACCTTGAAGGTTCTGCCCTCCGGGTGCTTCACTTCTACAGCTCCATAGGGGAAGACTTTGACAACTTCAAATGGACCCGACCATCTATTCTTCAGCTTACCTAGAAATAGTATGAGTCTGGAGTTGAAAAGCAGTACTTGCTGGCCACGAAGGAAGGTTATTCTTTGGATGTTCTTTTCATGCCATTGCTTGGTCCTTTACTTTTAAACTCTTACACTCTCATAGGCATCCCTCAATTCATCAAGTTCAGACTGCTGCAGTAATCTCTTGGCTTCTGTTGCCTCTAAATCCATGTTAATATGCTTGAGATCCCAGTATGATCGATGTTCTAGCTCCACTGGCAAGTGACAAGCCTTCCCATACACTAATCTGAAGGGAGATGTGACAATAGGGGTCTTGAAGGCAGTTCTATATACCCATAGAGCATCTGAAAGTCTTGCTGCCCAATCCTTCCTTGAAACACTTACTGTATTCTCCATAATCAACTTGATCTCCCTGTTTAGACCTCAGCAAATCCATTGACCTAAGGGTCATAGGGCAGTGTCGCCTTGTGCTTCACCCTATACTTAATAAGAAATTTCTCAAACAGTTTGTTGCAAAAGTGAGATCCACCATCACTAATGATGACTCTTGGAGTTCCAAATCTTGATAAGATGTTTTTCAGAAATTTCACCACCACAGCGGGATTATTTGTAGGGAAGGCAATGACCTCAGCCCATTAGAGACATAATCAGCAGCTACAAGAATGTAGAGCTGCTGCTGGCTGGGAACAAAAGGACCCATGAAGTCAATTCTCCACACATCAAACAACTCTACCTTCAACATTGCAACCTGTGGCATTTCACTTCTTCTGGATAGATTTCCCACTCTTTGACATCCAACACAAGCTTGTACAAACTTGTGAGCATTCTTGAAGAGAGTTGGCCATAAGAATCCACTTTGTAAAACCTTTGTTGCTGTTTTTTGGCCTCCAAAATGTCCTTCACACTCAAAAGAGTAGCAATGCTACAGAATAGAACTCATCTCATCTTCAGGAATACATCTTCTTATTACTTGGTCTGCACAGGTTAGGGATCTTCCCATAAATAGTGTTTGAGCTGAGAAAAGAATTTCTCCTCCTGCTGATAGTAGAAAGATGGAAGGAACTTGCAATCCAGGTAGTTCACAAAATCAGCATATCATGGATTAGGCTAGATGGTCACAGACAGAAGTTGTTCATCAGGGAAAGTATCAATAATAGAAGCAGATGAAGCCACGAGAGAACTGTTGCCTTCAAGCCTGGACAAGTGATCAGCTAGCACATTTTGTACTATATTTTTGTCTCTGATTTCCATGTCAAATTCTTGCAGAAGAAGAACCCAACAAATCAACCGTGGCTTGGCATCCTTCTTGTTCATCAGATAGTTGATAGCAGCATGATCAGGGCAGACCACCACCTTGCATCCCAAAATATTGGGTCTAAACTTGTTAAAAGGATAGATCACAGCTAACACCTCCTTTTCAGTGGTAGTGTAGTTCAGTTCTGTAGCACTAAGCATTCTGCTTGCATAGTAGATTGTGTAGAATAACTTCTCCTTGCGTTGGCCAAGAACTGAGCCCACTGCAATATCAGAAGTATCACACATAATCTCAAAGGGCAGGCTCCAATCAGGTGCTATCATCACTGGAATAAATATCAATCAAGGTCTCAAAGGACTTCAAACATTTGGGTGTGATCTTGAATTCATCAGCTTTTTTAAGTAGATAACACAGTGGTTTGGCAATAAGAGAGAAATCCTTGATAAACCTCCTATAGAAGCCAACATGTCCAAGAAAACTTTTCACTGCTTTCACAGAAGGGAGGAGGGAGGCATTTGATAGCTTTAAACTTTGCTTTGTCCACTTCCATACCTCTTTGAGACACTTTGCATCACAGAACAATTCCTTCTTTGACCATAAAGTGACACTTTCCCCAGTTCAGAACAAGCTGCACATCTTCACATTTTTGGAGAGCTATCTTAAAATTAGACAAACACTGCTCAAAGATGCCTCCAAAGACATTAAAGTTATCCATAAATACTTCAATGAGCTCCTTTATCATGTCAGAAAAGATAGACATCATACACCTCTAAAATGTAGCTGGTGCATTGCACAGACTAAAGAGCATCCTCCTGAAAGCAAAAGTACCACAAGGGCAAGTGAAGAGGGACTTCTCTTGATCCTCTGGAGCTACTATAATCTGGTTATAACCATTGTATTCATCCAGATAACTATAGAAAGCATGGCCTAATAACCTGTCTAACATCTGGTCCACAAAAGGAAGAGGATAGTGATATTTTCTAGTGGTCTTGTTGAGCTCTCTATAATCCATACACACCCTCCAGCCAGTGACAGACCTTGTAGCTATCAGATCCTCACTTTCTGTCATCTGAACTATTATTCCACCTTTCTTTGGCACACATTGCACTGGGCTAATTCATGAGCTATTAGAAATAGGGTAGATCACCCCAACATCAAGCCATTTCAGGACTTCTTTCCTCACCACATCCTTCATGATAGGGTTCAATCTCCTTTGAACAGCAACCACTGGCTTGCTATAGTCTTCCATCAAGATCTTGTGCATACATACTGCTGGATAGATATTTTTATGTCTGCTAATGTCCAGCCTATAGCTCCCTTATGCTGCTTGAGCACACTAAGAAGAGAAGCTTCCTCAACTGCACTTAAATCCATGCTGATCAGAATAGGTAGATCCACTCCTTCTTCGAGGAAAGCATACATCAAGTTGCCTGGCAGGGGCTTCAACTCAAGCTCAGGGGCTTGAACGAGTGAGTAATGAAGAGGAGGAAGTCTTTCTCCTAATAATTCAACTTCTTTTGGTCCCCAATATTTGTTCTCTTTCAACAAACAGCAAACTGCTGAATTGATAGCTCCTGCAGCACTTCTGGTGTCTTGCTGGTTAAATAGGTGCTCAGGGGGTCTTGAATACATCTGAGTTCTTCTGATAGTGCCTCTTGCATAGCCTCAATGACATGACAGTTCTTGGACTCAGGCACAAAATCACTTAACATCCTCATAGATGGATAGACATTAAAGCATACCTCTTCATCTTCAATTCTTAGCTCCAACTCTCCCTTTATTAAATCAATCAGAGCTCCACCAGTTCTCAAGAAAGGTGTTCCTAGAATGATAGGCACTCTCTGGTCTTCCACCATGTCAAGAATCACAAAATCAATCGGAAAAATAAGCTTATCCACCTTTACAAGAACATCTTCAACCACACCTCTAGGGCGGGGTGGGAAAGAAAAGGGGTGATTGCCATATGTGCCTACTAATTGTGCAATCCCTCAAAACATGGAGGGGTGTTTCTGGGAGATTGCTTCTGTGACAGTTCAGCATAGTGGCGATCTTTCTTTTGAAATGCTCGGAATTCATCCATAGACAATTTCGGAGCACTTTCTAGATGAAGATTTTGATGTTCTCTTGAACATCCAGTGACCAGACCCGATCCCAGATCCTATTTTCCGGATTGAGTTTGTTCGAGACAATGTGTAGAGGTGCAAGAGATGTAGTAAGTTTCCCTGTCTTAGAAGATATCCAGAGTAATCTATCAACTGCTGCATCATCAGCGGGAGGAGGGAGATCACAGATCCTATCTGCCAGGATGGCCGGTAGCTCAGAGTGAAGAGTGTCAAGGTCACATTCAACTCCTCCAAGCACATAATTGGCAACGGTGAGATGCAGATTGATTCCAGGAGATAGGGCTTGAACATGCGAAAATAAAGGAGCAGTGTAGGCCCCCCAGATATCTGTCCAGAAATGGATTGTTCTCCCATTCCCCAGGACCCATCCACTACCCGATTTAAGTAGGTCCAGAAGGCTTACTACGATCCTTCAGAAATGTGAGCCACTTGCTTTTGGTGTCATATGGAAAAGCTCTTTGCCCTGGTAAGAGTATTTTGCTTCAAAGATGTGCACCCAGATTCAATTAGGTCCTGCAAGTAACGACCATACCATCTTGCACAGCAGGGCTTTATTTGTGTCCCGCATTCAAGCCAGACCGAATCCCCCTCTGAGTTTTGGTTGATAGCACTCCTCCCAGTTCAGTAGAGAGGGCTTGTGTGCATTGCCAGATTCCCCCCAGAGAAACCTCCAGATCACTCTGTCCATATCATCACAAGTTTTAAGGGGAAGCTGGATTGATTGCATTTGGTAAGCTGGCATTGCAGAAAGTACAGATTTGCTGAGAACAAGTCAACCGACCAGAGATAGGGTGTGTGTGTCCCATTTCGAGACCCTCTTCTTCATCTTCGCAAGCTGTGCATCATGGGATAAACTGGACACTCTTCTGTGAATAAGGGGTACGCCAGGATAACTTCCCAGATCCTCCACTTTACGGATCCCTAGCATTTCCTCAATTTGCTCCTCGAGATGGCCAGTAACATTCCGGGATGTCCAGAGAACTGACTTTCCTATGTTGATTGTCTGTCCAAAAGCAATAGAGAAGTCTGCCATAACTGCCTGTAGGATCTAGAGCTGCTCGATAGCACATTCAATGAAAAGGATGAGATCGTCAGCAAAAAAGAGGTGTGGTAGCTGAAACCTCACTCTCCCAAATTCAAGAGGTTTCCAGTTACCCAGCCTAACTTCTTCATTGATTGCGTGGGATAATCTTGCCATACAGATTATGAAAAGGTAAGGGGAGACAAGATCCCCATGCCGCACTCCCCGAGATGGATGAAAAACCTCCCCTCTAATGTCTTCCCACAGCACCTGGGTAATGCTTGTGATTAGCGAGGACATGATTGTGTGTGTTAAGATAGGAGGTATTGCAGCATCATTCAGAGAGTCCAGGATGAATCCCTATCGCATCTGATCTAAGGCTTTAGTAATATCCACCTTAATTGCCATATAACCTCTTCTCCCTTTACACAACCTCATAGAGTGTAAAGCCTCTTGGGCAGCAAGGATATTCTTAGTGATATTGCGTCCCAGCACGAAACTTTACTAGGTATTAGGGATTGACTTGGCATTACCAACTTTAAACGGTTGACCATAATCTTCATGATAACCTTGGTATGAATGTTGACTAGACTAATAGGGCGCAGATGATCGAAACATTCTGGTTTTGCAGAAGAGATATCAATGCCCTATTAGCTACACTCGGGACCGATCTGGACTCGAAAACCTGCAAGACAAAGGTTACTAAAGAGGGCCCCATAGTGTCCCAATTGTCCTGGTAGAAGCCTACTGTAAAACCATTCGGCCCGGGGGCCTTATCCGGATCCATCTCAAAAAGTGTAGCCTTAATCTCACACGAATCCACTTCTCTGGCTAGGCAGACCTGCTGGGCCTGTGTAAGCACCAGGAAAAAGCCGCTAATACCATAGGAGACCACATCCACCATCATGGTTCCCCCTTGTGCACTTAAAATCACTTTGTAGAGATTGGTGGCTGCCTCCAACAAGATATACTTATCAGTTCTCCATTCTCCATGGGATAGCTGAAAGTTCCTGTCCCATACAATATTTTTCATCCCTTTGAACTGGGAGTGAAAATACCTTGTATTCTTGTTCTCCATTGAAAGCTAGCTAGACCGTCCGTTCTGTTTCTTCAGTAGTTCCTCCTCTGTTAAGACTACTTCATATTCCTCATGTAACTAGAGTTCTAGGGTGTTAAGGTAAGGTGAGTCGGCCAATGCAAGGGCGCGTTGGATTCCTCCTAGGTGATTTGCAAGTATCCTTTTTTTCCGATAGATGTCTCCAAACACATCGTATTTCCAACTCTTGAGCTCCACCGTAAGCTCGTCAAGAGCTTAACAAAGGGATATTTCAGAATTCCAGTGAGTGCGTAACCAGGGGTACCATAGATGATGTCGAGACCTCGCATTGAGAAACCTGAAGAAGGTGTGATGCTCAGGACTATAAGAGGGGTGGATAATCTTGACTTGTAGGGGTGAATGGTCTGACGCCCCCCTGGCTAGATGTTGTACATGAATCGCCGAGCAAGACTGGGATAGTTTGACATTGGAAAGGGCCCAGTCAATGTGTTCGTACACCTTCCCTCGCCACTAGGTAAATTTGGATCTCGTGAAACCGATGGGAGATAAACATGCTGTTGATATAAAGTCCCGGAAGGCCGCACTTCCCGTTGATGGTCTCCCCCCTTACTTGTTATCAGCCGAGAGAAAAGAATTGAAATCTCCTAGAACCATCCACGGCAGCCTTGTAGAATCTGCAATAGAAAATAGACGATGCCACAAATTCTTACGAATTTATGGATTAGGAGAGCCGTATACAATAGTAATAGCACAAAGGGGTGAAGAAGGTAGGGTGGCCAAAAAATGGATTGTCTGCCAATCATACGAAGGATTTGGATGGAGATGTGCTCCTTCCATAGAACCCAGATGCCTTCGGAGAAGCTCTGAGCATCTACTCGGAAGGATTTGGTGAAAGCTCTACCGATACTTCGTATGATGTGCGTGGTATCCACCCCACTGACCCTAGGCTCCAGGATAGAGACTAAGTCAGTTTTGTTTTGAAGAATCAAAGTAGGAGAGCAGCAATCGTCTTATCGTTTTTTATGCCTTGGGTATTCCAAATTAGAGTTCGTAAATCCATTAATTATGAGAGAAATTTATTAAATGTAGGCTACGGAAAGAAGTACAAGTAAAGGAGAACCAATTTGGTTTTATGTCGGGGAGGTCGATGATGGAGGCAATCCATCTCCTCAGACGACTTATGAAGAAATACCGGGAATGTAAACAGAATCTCGATATGGTTTTTATAGACCTAGAGAAGGCATATGATACTATACCACGAGAGGTTATTTGAGAATGTTTAGAAACCAAGATGGTTCAATGGATGATGGTGAGGGCTATACAAGACCCCGGTGGGAGAAACCAAATATTTTGTAGGGATGAATTAGGGACAAAGTGTTGGGACATGTAGCATTATTCAATTTATAATACTATATTAGATTTATTATATTTAACCCTAGGTTTTATTGCATGTAGTGCATGGTTGGGGTTAATACTACTAGATTCGGTTAGATCTATTAGGATTAAACATCTCTAAGGATATGATCTCTGATAGGACTAGTTGGAGATATCATACTACAGTTAAAGATACATAAGACTATATAGAGTAGTTATTTGCTCATTGACATCTAGACTGATATGCGTAAGTGGGACATACTAGTGGATAAGTTGCATCTAGTTGTGTTTCATCATTTAAGAGTAGAATGCAGTTATTTAGTTTGTTCGTTATTTGTGTAGGCATTTAATTTTGCGGTATGAATGTAGTGCATGATTGAGATAATTAGTTATTTCAGTTATATTTACTTCTCCTCTATTATTATTATTATTATTATTTTTTTTTTGGTTGAGCTGGGATCTCGACGAAAACAATCTTCCCATCCTATTAAGGGAAGGGGTGAGGGTATGATTCCGTACACCCTACCTAAATGTAAGATTTACAATTTTTTGCGATTCAAATTGGAATTCTAATACTTGACTAGCATTTTTTGCGGGTTCTTCAAAAATTCTCCGGCGTGTTAAAGATATATTGATTTGATATATGCACACTTAGTCAAGATATGCACACTTGGACATTACATGCACACTTAGACTAGATATGCACACTTGGACAAGACATGCACACTTAGACAAAGACATGCACACTTAGACAAGAC
>JAOYMZ010022589.1:0-34438 GCA_025802335.1 Pinguicula primuliflora | reverse complement strand
ATCTACAATGTATAAGCTTTCTAACGATGTGCCCAATTCCGTCAACGAACAATCCTAGTGGCATGCATGTATAAAATCATGTCAACGGAACCTGCCCCTTAATTATATATAAAACTGATACATAATTTGTCAAAACGCAAGTTATCCTAAATTGTAAATTAGATTGGCGAGTTGGGTGGGAGGAGAGGGAGAGACCCACGTTCGAATCCTTATACAACAGATTTTTTGTGTTATTTCACCAAATTTAAAATTGCTGGACAAATGGTCAGTAAAAAGTGTTGGCCATGTAGCACCACTGGTTTAGGGATTCAGCGTGTGGGGCACATATGGAAGTCAAGTGTCGGTTTAGGCCAATTTTGTTCCTCCTAATCCTGTGGCGCCGAATGATTCTGAATTCTAATGTAGACTGTTGTATCAAAATTTGATGGTTCAGATCATTTTAAGGGATTTTAAATGAATCATTTGATTTGAACTATCAAATCCTAATCTAATGATCCAAATTAGAATCCAGGAACATAACAAAACATTTGGTAACATAACATTCTGTTTAGGGTTTAGGTGAACAAACCACCGGTTTAGGTACCTACAGAGTGGAGAGTTCAAGAGTTGGATAACTTTACATATAAAAAAAAATGTTGATTCAACATGAAAAATACCCAGTTACTATATTTTTGGAGTTGTGACGATCAGAATATATGATTATATACTTATAATCCACTTGTTTATTTTTGTTTTGCATAGGACATGGCAGATGTGATGGAAAAAGAAGCAAAGATTGATAAGAAGATGTGGGGAAATTTAGTCGGATTTGTGTTACTTCCTCTAAGGATTTGTGCACACGATGATGACCCATTAATTTACGTGCGTCGAGCCAAGGCTGTCATGAAGCGAAAGAAGATGTCACTTCAACCTTTCATCATGTTTCGATTTGTAAACTTGGTCGTCAAAATGCTTGGAACCAACGTAAGTGGTCTCTTTAAAATTATAGAAGAGGCTAAATTTTTCTCCCACTCGCACACTCTTTTCTCTATGTTATATATAATGTGATGCTCAAATTAATCATCTTTGATGACAATAACAATATTTAACTTAAAAATTAATTCATGTGTACACTCGCACATGGACTAGAACTCGAGAGATGATATGGTGTACGAAATAATTATACGGATCTTACACGAATGGCCACTTGTCAATTAATGACTGGAGTTAGGAAATGATGTGATTTTCAACACTTGTCTGAGATGGTGACAACTGGTCAATTCGTGATAATTCCGTGCATAGTTTCGTGCACCATATTATTTCACCTAGAACTCATTGGATTGTATCTAATATAGATATTTGTCATATTTTCTTATTTGTCAATGCTAACAATATTCCATATTTCATGAATAACACTATATTTCCTATTTGCATCCCACATGGGTTGCACACACATCTATGGTCTACTATATTATGAATCTTGGAGGTATAATCAATCAACATGGATAGAAGATTTTCACTATAGTAACTCATCTATAGTCTACTTTATATGTTTGGCTACGACCACATACCCTCTTACATGGTACCAAAGCTAGTATAACCTAATGGCCCAACGAAAATTCTAGGTTCCACGATAATATTTGTGCCACTGAGACCCCAATCGCAATAGACATAACCGTATAAGAATCGTTGCACTTGAGAGTTGAGGTTGATTGTTATGGTACAAGCCCGGATTATTAAAACAAGTTTCAATAGGACTTACCTGGTTGGATTAACCTAGTTGGACTTACCTAGATGGATTTAAGGGCAATGTTAGAGAGTTAATATTTAATTGTCTCACATGGATTATAAACAATTATAGTCTAATTTATAATAACTCGTTTTTATGATAACACTTAGATTAACCTTTATATTAACCTGCACTCGCGCATTTTCACAAGATATTGTGCCTATCGAGTCAAGTCTGTTGAATGTTTTATGCATCGTGAAAAGAAATGTGAAAATAACACCATTTTCTGTAAGATAGACATTTTAGATACACGTTCAAAATAAATATTTTTTGCAATCTTATTATTATTATTTTTTTGATTGGATTTTGCAATCTTATTGTTATTTAAATCACACCTCTTCATATTTATCCAATTGATCATATATGTATAGGCGACAGCAGGAACCATAAATCATTATTTTAGCAAAGTAACATTTGGGTTCTCAAGCGTGCTTGGACCAGCAGATGAGATTAGCATATTTGGTAATCCGGTTACATATGTTGCTCCAACGGTCTCTGGATTCCCTGTAGTATGTACACAATCTACTTTACTTGACTACTATATCAAATTATTGTCTAACTTTGAGATAATAATCTTCCATGTATATTGATTCATTTTCAGTCATTGATCATTCATCATCAGAGTTACGCCAGCAAGCTTGCAGTATCCCTAGTCGTCGATGAAAAATTTAACTTAGATCCTCGCCAACTCGGTGATGATTTCGAGTATTCTCTTCAAACTATGAAAGATGCTGTCGTTAAGAAGTTGGCTTCGACTTCAAATGATGCTTCTTGAATTAGCTGTTGTTATACTTTCATTTATTAACAATGATCTGTAACCAACTTTTTTTTTATTTAATGTCTATGACAGAACGAATTTATGTGTTAATATAAAATTTGAAATGTTCGTAGAATAACTGTGTGAGGTAACTAAAATCCTAGCATTTTGTAAATCCGATAAACAACCACATACAACAATCAACATGAAAGTACACAAGAATTGTTCGAGAAGTCTATGAATTGTTATGTGGTTGAGATGCTTTGGTTGAGAGTATTTGCTGTGGATTTCATGCAAATTGTACCTTCAGAAGCTAGACGAGCACACGTAGTGATCAATATATTTGAAAACATACCTTCCGCAATTCTGATGGGCTTTCCTGATGTCAGAAAGGCCTGATGTTGCTGAGAATGTTTTAAGCAGGAGAAAGGATTCCTGTCCAGACAATTTTGCCATAAGAGGTCTGCAGCATTTTATTTCCAATTTAATATGACATCAATATAAGTCATAGATCAATCTGTTTTTGAAAAATAAAATAAAATAAGGAATTGCAAATGTAATCTCCATCTTTAAAAAAATAACCAAAAATCGAATATATTTAAATTTACCATAATAAACGCTGATACTAAACTGTCAACTAACGTAATCACACTCATTTCCGCCAACCCCAACCACCATTACGGTTTTCCGATCGTCGAAAAATACAAATCAACATTTTTATTCTATTCTCCACCATTCTAGGCTCAATTTTTCCGGAAACATATTCAAAGAGAGCGAGAGAGACAGAGAAACCGGGAGCATCAACAGGCACAGCGTGAATAGGGCGAATCTAATCTGTATTTCATTTTTGAAGGTGCGTTTGATTCTGAATTTTATCTGATTTATGGACAATATTATTTAGTTCTCGGGTCATGAATTTTGGTGTGAGAATTTCATTCCGTGATCCGAACATTCATTCTCCGGATTAATTTAGTTCATTTGTGGTCAAGAATACAAGCCACATATACCAAATAAAACATAAGCAAAAAGCAATGGGACGAGGGTTTCCAATAGGCGATTTTGCACCCTTGGCGGACTAGGCCGGATGGCCGCCACCTCCGTGCCGGCGCCGGCGCTGCACCCGGCCCCTCCGCAACCCTCTGTGCCTTCTCCCCAATCCAGAAAACAGCAGCTTGACGCTGGCGATGGCTCTAGCCGGAGCCCTACTGATTTAGTTCCTGACGGTGACTTGGTTTCCGGACGGAGTAACCCGTCTGGTGGCCGGTAAACAGCACAACATGGGACGGTCCGTCCTGGAATGGATGCTGTAATGCCCCCGTCTGTTCACTAGTAACCCGCTGCAGGAAGGACAAAGACCGTTGACATGAGTTCAGACCCTGCAGGTGTTCGACCAAATGCCACAAAGGAATTGGCAGATTATCCGGTTGTGCCAACAACAAAACAGAGGTCCACCCGACGACCTCTTAATCCCAGATTTGCTCGACTTCGAGAGACAACAAATTCTTTCCACTTTACCGGATTCCTGGACTCTTGGACGCGAGCAGAAATGGTTAAGGTTTTCTCCTCCTTTGGTGTGATACAAGACTTGCACCTTCCCAAAAATCTGGATGTACAGGGGAGGCGTTACGGTTTTGTCCGTTATCGTCGGTCCTTAAATCCCCAGCATTTGCTCACCCTCATGAACAACACATGGATTGGTTCTGTGCAACTCCAGGCAAGCTTTGGCAAGACGGATTCCATCGGGCAGCTGGAGTCTCCAGGCGCTGATACGAGTTGGCCTGCAACCAAGACGAATGCAATTTGTACATCCGAAGAGTCCCAAATCAATTTCTGTTCAGATCCTGGGGCTGATGACTGGTTGAAACACTACATCGTTGGCACTCCTGCTCCGGGAAAAGACACCGCAGCCATCACCCTCTCCGTCCAAACAGCAGGATATGTCAACTGTTGCGCTATCCAAATTGAGGGAGGAGAAATACTGCTTGACATCCCTGATATATCACAGCAGGTTTAGCTGCTGAAAGACCCAGAATTCACCAGCCGTATTGGTCTTCACAAAATCCGGCCATGGAAATTGCTGAACGGCAAACCAGCCAGACTTGCATCAGTTACTATCCGGGGAACGCCACTTCATTTTTGGAGCGATAAACTTTTTGAAATGCTAGCAGGAACCATCGGGGAGCTGCTATCTCTAGACGCAGACACCAAGAACCTAAAAAGCATGGTCTGCGGAAAAATGCAGGTACTGACCACTTCCTCTTCCAGAATTTAGAAATGCATCAGGGTGAATACAACACTGGGGAGCTTCTCGGTGTCAATAACTGAAGACGAGGGGGAAAAAAGTGCTTGGATGGGTACGGAAACCGCCTGCAGCTGCGAATGATAAAATTGTGGACATTGAGCAGCAAGAACTAGAAAACAGAGTTCACAACCTATGTCTCGAAAATCTATACCTTCAAAGTCACTCCGCACAACCAGAGACATCAACGGCACAGTCAGAACAAACCCAGAACCCGTCACCGGATGCTCCTGCACCTGCGGACACTCCACAACCCGCAACAACTGCAACAGACTTAGCAGCTCCACCAGTTATTACAGAGATTCCAGAAACTCCCGCCGCTCCTCCACCGGACAAAGATGCACCTACGGTCACACAACAGCCTGCGGCAACCTCAACAACATTGCCTCGAGTTAGTACAGAGGTACGTACGGCTATTTAGGACACTCCCGCAGCTCCTTTGGCAAGCCGGAGCTGGGCTGATCGAGTAGAGGCAGGGTCTGGAGAAGATTCCGATTTTTACTCCAGCCATCAAGCAGGGAAAGCAATCCATTCCGCAAAGCTAGATCCTCGAGCAATCCCTTTCTCCCCGAATATAAAACAACTGTCGTCCGCACAATGCAACCTGCAGTATATGTCAGACTTCTCTGATGCAATGCTCTACGAGGTTCAGGTCACCAACAACAGCATGAGGCTTACCGAGGCGTGGGCCGCAGACAGAGACATGCTCAGCTCAGCCCCTGAGGGAGGTTTCTCCCTAAGTGACAGTGATGCATTGGACGTCGAAGACATCGAAGAACTCCCTGATTGGTACGAAGCACAGCCCCCAAGGTTGCTGAAAAAAATGAAGAAAAAGAAAAAGAAAAAAGGCCCTGACCCGAACGTCCTCCCGCGGTGTAGCCTCCGCATTCGTGGAATTCCGCAACCTTAGTTGTCACAGGTTGTGATTGTATTTTTTACAACTAGCTCACTTTCGGGGCTAGCATGTACAATCACCTTTGTTATCAATAAAATCAAAGAAAACAAAGAAAAAAAACGAGTTACGACCAATATATTAAAATAACTTTGGTCAGGAAGGCAAAAAATTTATGAATTCAGGGTATGGGCACCGAATGCTGATGCTGGGTTCACCACGTGTAGTCGTGTTTACCGCATTCACTGAGGAATGAATGACGACACTGTCTTGATTTACGTTCATCAGAAAAAAAGAATACGGATCGTCATTCCTTATTTTGCTGTAGGGCCCAACTGATGTATCCAGATTCACCACATATAGTCGCTCCCGTGACACATGACGTGTGTACGACGACTCAACTATTCGGGTCACGTGTATGGGGAAATTCAGACAGGTCATCGATATTTAAGAAAGTAGGGTACTGGGACCGAATGTTGTTACTGGGTTAATCGCGTGTGTTGCATTATTTACAATTGTCGTTATAATCACCACGACACTATTCGGGATAACAGATTAACATTTAAAATAAAAATATTCTAATAATTAATATATATTGACTAATATAAAAGTAAATTGTGTTAGAAGATGACATAATTATATGTGAGTCAGTATCACTTATTTTGGACACACTACGTGAGATAAGATTATATTCTCATACAAGTCGATTGTTGTGAACAAAGAGATTTCACTGTATTCCTAGTAGGAGTATCTTGACATGGAGATGAATGGATCATACATAGTGCAATTACATGTAATGAATGGAATTGTGGCATTCTGAATGGGGTAAAGACATCAGGATACAGGTCAGGATGACGAATTTATGAATAATTATTGAATCCGGGTTGTTTATGAATCTAGGGTATGAGACAAGACCGATGTATTCGGGTACACCACATATAGTCTCGTAGTTGTCGAAATTATTCTAGCCTCTATGGTTTAGGGCTCGACTAACGTATTCGTGTATACCACGTCGAGTGGTGTAGTTCTCGTCATTGTTCTAGCTTCTTGGCATTAGGGCCCGACTAACGTATTCGGGTATACCACGTCAAGTCGCATAGTTCTCGTCAAAGTTGTAGGTTCTAGGGTTTAGGGCCCGACTAACTTATTCGACTAAAACACGTCCAGTCGCGTAGCTGTCGTTATTTTTAAAGCATATCGGTTTTGTGCCGACTCAACCTATTCGGGTACACCACGTCCAGTCGCGTAGTTCTCGTCAATGTTTTAGGTTCTAGGGTTTGGTACCCAACTAACATATTTGGATACAACACGTCTAGTCGCGTAGCTATCGTCATTTCTAAAACATATCGGTTTAGGGCCCGACTCAACCTATTCGGGTACACCACATCTAGTTGCGTATTTTATTGTGATTGTTCATCTCTAGGGTTTAGGGCCTGACTGATATATTCGGGTATACTACGTTCAGTCGTGTATTTATTGTAATTGTTCTAGACTCCTAGGTTTAGGCCCAAATTATTTGGGATAAAACTCTAAATCCTAATCCTAAAACCGTAAACCGAAAAACCTAACAAATTACAATATCTAATTAAATATTGACAAAGCGAAAATATTGTTATGACCCGAATGTCTACTCAGGTTAGCCGCGTATTGAGGCACATGATCACTACTGCAGGCATGATTAACACGGGATGTGACGCTCCAAATACGTGCAGTCGCGACGCTTTAGGAATATGACCGCAAGGAAAGTTCTTTCTATCCTTTTCTCTCTAAAATCTTACCGTTGGAACAACGTTGACCAGCCGAGGGTGGCTTCCTTCGCGGCCGTTCTTCGTGCACGAATGCCTCATTGAGCCTCTTCGCAACTGTGCTTCTACCTTTGGTTTAATTTTCTTGAGCTCTAGTTGCTGTTTGAATTTCAAACCACGAACTCAATTGGGTCTGGTGCTCAAAGAATAACTGGAATTTTTAATAAGGTAGAAGAAAACTGTTGCCTTACGGAAAAATAGTTTGAGCAAGAAAGAAAATTGGCCCTCGTTCCATTCTCCTCCGACCTCTCTCAAAGTCTCAGTGTTGTGAACACTTTCACCCTCGTCAGCTAAAGCCGTTCATTTCCGCCGGCTAATTGAAAACAGGTAGGGTTCACTAGTTGTACCGATTGGTGCTAGGAGAAGAGCAAGCTCGCCTTATCAACCCTACTTGCCGGAATATCGTATCTTCCTGCAGGTTCACTGAGGGAAATTTTGTAGAGTTTCCCCATATCTTGAAAAGTCTATTCAAGATTGTGGTGCTGCTTCTTAATCCCTAGTTTCTAAATTCATCTTTCTTGAATTGATATTTTGATATCTACAACAGTCTATATTTTCTTCTGTACGCACTTTTTGATTTGTTTGCAGTATCAATTCACATTGCTGTAGCATCAAGGTTGGGGTTCATAGTAGTTTCCTGATTTTGTTTCCTGGGTTAAGTAGGAAGGTGTTTGGTAAATTGCCTCATAGAGGTAACTAGTGTAGTAGTATATTTTGTAGTTGATTTTCTTGGAGGTTCTTATAGGTTCTGACTACGCGGTTCTATTCCTCTCACTTTTCATATTTCTTAACATCACCAGGGAGTTTTTCCACTCCGTACTTTTATTTTTCTCCTAATTTTGCAGTCCAGTTATAATGTTTTCGTTAGTAGTATCATTTGTATTAGGGTGTTAGTGCTATTGCTGTTTTGTTGTTGGTATTATTGTCTATTTTGATAGTGATATTAGCTCGTAGGGAAGATAGACGCGAGTATTAATAATGGTAACTTGAGGTCGTGTCCTGTGACAAGGGGTCAGGATAGGGTAAGGGTCTAAGATATAAGTTTACGATTTGGCACTTGAAATGTGGGAACTTTGGCAGCGAAGTTTTTAGAGTTGGTAGATATATTAAACAAAAAAAGAATTGACATAGTGTGCCTTCAAGAGACAAAGTGGAAGGGAAAGAGAGCAAGAGAAATAAATGGGTATAAACTGGATTGGTTAGTGGGCGGAATCGAGTTGGGATTATGGTGTCAGAGAAATTCAAGGAATGTGTAGTAGAAGTGGTAAGATATGACGTAGGCTTATGGCGATCAAAATAGCAGTTGGGTTAGAGGTGGTGAATGTTGTATGCAGGTATGCACCTTAAGTGGGGCTAGGGGAGAATGAGAAGCGAGCCTTTTGGGACAAGTTGGATACTGTAGTGAATAGTATTCCTATGGAACGAAAAGTTTTCATCGGTTGTGATTTTAATGCCTATATGGAGGTAGGGGTGGATGGGTAACAAGGTACGCATGGTGGATTTGGGTTTGGTCTGAGAAATGATACCGGTCGGGAGTTGTTGGACTTTGCTACAGTGCACGAATTGATGGTGGCCAATACATATTTTAAGATGAGAGGTGAGCATTTAATCATCTTCCATAGTGGAGGGCGAAGTACACAAATTGACTTTTTTCTTTTGCGTCAAAGGGATAGGAGTTGTTGCACAAACTTTAAAGTTTTGACGAGAGAATCATTGACGTCACAACATCGTCTTTTGGTGATGGATGTTAATGTACGAGGAAAAATAGCAGATAGGAGGCAAGGAGGTAGATGAAGGATACTATGGAAGAACCTTAACGGCGAGGCAGCTACCGCCTTCAGAGATAAGGTAGCTCCTTCTTATTTGGACATGATAATTGAGGATGCGGATCGTCTATGGGTTTTCATGGCTACGATCATTAGGGACACAGCTAAAGAATTCGTAGGGATGACATCCGGCAGAGCGAGGCTTGGTAGGGAAGCGTGGTGGTGGAGTGAGGAGGTGCAAACTAAATTTAAAGCGCCAAACAAGATAGATTTAGGCAACTTATGGTAGCAAATGAGAATGAGGATATGACGCAACGGAAAGAAGTTTACCATCAGGCAAGGATTGAAGCAAAAAGGGCAGTGATAGAAGTTAAAAGCAAAGCCTATGAGGGTATGTATACGAGATTGGATACTAGGGAGGGGGAGCAAGATATTACAGTCTTGCAAAAATATGAGCTCGGAAGAGTAGAGATATTGATATTGTTAAATTTATCAAGAATGAGGAAGGAAAAACCCTTTTCTCGGAGGGGATATAAGAGAGAGGTGAGAATAATACTCTAGTAGATTGTTTAACGAGATCCGTGAATATAGTAGCTGTGTAGGAGATGGGGAGGTGCACCGATCCATAAATCAGTGTGTGGCTAGACAGATATCGACGGAGGAGTTGAATGAAGCGCTTAGTAAGATGGGAGGTGCGAAAGCAGTAGGGCCAGACAACATACCGATTAAAGTGTGGAAGTATTTAGGAGACATAGGAGTTAAGTGGCTAACGACCCTTTTTAATATTATCCGGACGACAGAAAAGATACCAGCGAAGAGGCAAAGTAGAATAGTAGTTCCACTCTATAAGAACAATGGGGATGTGTAACAATGTGACAATTATCGGGGGATTAAACTCCTAAGTCACATCATGAAATTGTGGGAGAGAGTTATTGAACTTAGACTACGGGAAGAAGAGCAAGTGAAGGAGAACCGATTTGATTTTATCCAGGAATGTCAACGATGGAAGCAATCCATCTCCTTAGATGGCTAATAGAGAAATATTGAGCACCTAACCAGAATGTCCAAATGGTTTTTATAGACCTTGTGAAGGTAAATGACACTATACAAAGAGAGGTTATTTTGGAATGTTTAGAAATTAAGAAGGTCCCTTGGATGTATGTGAGGGCTATACAAGATCTGTATGAGAGTGCAAAGACTAGTGTGCGGACCCTAGTGGAGAAACAAAATATTTTTCAGTGGATATATGATTGCATTAAGGGACAGCACTGAGCTCGTTTCTTTTCGTGATAATTATTGATGTACTCTCTCAGGATCTACAGGATGAAGTACCATAATGTATGTTGTTTACGTTTGATATTGTCTTAGTGACTGAGACGAAAGAGGAGGTCAATGCTAAGTTGAAGCGTTGGAGAGAGATATTAGAGGCTAAGGGTCTCCGATTGAGTCGCTCGAATACGAAGTATATGACATGTAATTTTGCCAATGGTACAGAGGAAAGTAGAATAGAAGTTGTGTTTGCGAACCAGACCCTCCAACAGAAAGATAGTTTCAAATATATAGGATCCATCATACAAAAGGATGGATGTGTGGAAGGCGACGTTATCCATCGCCTCAAGGTCGGATGGATGAAATGACGGTCGGCTATTGAAGTGTTATGCCATAACAAAATCCCACTCAAGTTAAAGGAAAAATTTTATAGACAGTTATATGGCCGGTGATGCTCTACGGGTTAGAGTGTTGGGCTATGAGTCTTTCACATGCACGAAAATTTGAGGTGACAGAGATGTGGATGCTGAGGTGGATGTGTGGTTGCACGAGATTAGACAAAATTCTAAATGGGATCTTTAGAGATACACCAGGTGTCACCTCTATAAGTGACAAACTGAGGGAGGGAAGGTTACGATGGTTTGGACATGAACGCAGAAGGAGTTTGAATGAGCCAGTCAGAAGACTTAAAGGTTTACAAGTCGAAGGGCGACGAGGGCGGGAGAGACCTAAGAGGACATGGGATGAGCAGATTCGATTAGATTTAGTTAGATTAAACTTCTCCGAGGACATGACCTCTGAAACGAGTTAGAAACGTTATATTACGTTTAAAGAAACATAAGACTCTATAGAGTAGTTATTTGGTTATTGACCTCTGGGCTGATAGAAATAAGTCAGACATAATAGTGTTTATGTTGCATCTAATTATTTTGATCAATTAAGAGTAGGAGATAGTTATTTAATTTATTCGTTATTTGTGTAGGCATTTAGCTATTTCGATATATATTTAGCGCCGGGTGGGGTAGTAGTTTATTTTTAGTTATATTTGCTTCTCATTTTTATTATTATTTCTTATTTTATTTATTATTATTTTTTTATTCTTTTTTTTCAGCCGGGGGTCTCTGCGGGAACAATCTTCCAATCCTATTGACGAGTGGGGGTATGATTCAGTACATTCTACCCTCCCCAGACCCTGCCTAAGGGTCAGATTTATTGGGTAAGTTTGATTTGGGCTTGTTTGATTTAACCTTTTACCTATTTCCTTCATTTCACATTCCACGACATTCATTAATTTAGGATGGACCTCACAACGCCGTCGTCCTTGAGATGTTTGAGTCACTTGCTATAATCACGAGTGCAACTGCCACTATAGCCGACATAGTTCTAAATTCATATACCACATCTACTCTCGATGTCGTGATCCAATTGTCAGACAATGAAGATTTACAATACTTCGCCACCGGCGCTGCTTCCGTCGCCACCAACTCCTCATTTTTTGCTGCTGCCCTTCATATCGCGGCCAGTATCAAAGTTCCCTCCAATATTGACCTTGCTGTAATGGGCAACCTTGTCGCAAGCATTGCCGATGTGCATGGTTCCATTTTCGTCGCGGTTACAAAACTACTAGTCGATTGTTTCGAAGCAACACTTACCGACATACGTACTGTAGAATGTGACCTTGACAGCGTCGCCCGTGATATCGAGGATAAAGTTGTCGCGCTCAAATAGTTTCTCTTATTTGACCTTTTGTCAATTTTTTTATTTTTTATGTACTGCTCCTATATAATGGTTATGTTGGGATCTTCCAGATTGTTCAAACTTTGATTAATCTGTTTAATATGGAATACCGAACATAGAATTGTATCTTCACGATAGGTGAATCACACCCAAAACGTCTGTAAATTAAATAATTTAAATATGAAACATCGCGACTGAGAACAGCTTACGCATATTTAAGACTAAAGTATATACCCACTACCGGCGGGGTATTGGCGACTGGTCGATACAGGATCTCTATCGACGCTAGCAGGATTTTGACAATCGTCCCTACGGGATCCCCATCGATGCTAGCGGGATAATCGCAACTCGTCCTTACGGGGTATCGAACGTCACCATTAGGACATTGATGACTCGTCGGTACGGGGTCCCAACAGATGCTAGCAGGATATTCACGACTAGTTGATACGGGCTCCCAATCGATTCTAATGGAATATTCACGACAGGTCGATACGGAGTCCCCATCAACTCAAGCGAGATATTCACGACATGTCAGTACGGGATCCCCAGCGACACATCCACCGCCACCCTTGCATGTTTTCGCATAATGTCCATGAACACCGCACTTACTGCAGCAATTTTTACGTTTGGTTGCTGTTTCGACGTCTGATTTGTGGCGTGACATTGTTGGTCTTCCTCTCTTCCTTTTAATTTTTGGGAGTAACACTTCCATACACTGGACCATTTCAGGAACGACATGCAGTGACAGCGTGGTGGCCGGGTATATTGTATTACAATATGCATCCACCAAATACTACATTGTGAGTTACGGCGAGATAAGGCTGTATACGCTAATCCTAGCTTTATTGGCTACTGTAAACGCATGTACACATGGTGATTTGTCTATATTAAACCTCATGCAATCGCACGATATGGTAAAAATGTTCACCCAGGCGGACATATTACCACCCATTGAGACTTGATACTCATGTTCATTAAGCTGATTGACAACCAGTCCGTTGGATTTGGACCAGTAATCCCTGAACTTAGCTTCCCAAAGAGTTGAGAGGTGATTGTTTTTAGACGCAGATTGCTGACATCTCTCATTCCACCATTGTGACATTTTTTTCTGTTAATGCACTAAGTAGGGCAATGACTGGGTATTCTATCAGGTGGCCTAACACTGAATTTATTGATTCGACAAGATTTGTCGTCGTGATGTTATCCCTCTGCCGTGGGTAGTGGCACCTGGCCCATCTCGAATGACCAACCTCCTATTCGAGGTACGTAATGACAGAATGCAATTATTGAATTCTTCGACCCTGTACGCATTGACAGACTTCTAGTACGATCTGATGATGCTTCCATACATGAAACTTTGCTTTAGATGCTACCCGAGGTGCCATGCACATATTCCATGATGGGCATTCTGGAAAACAGCTCTCATCGCTACTGCAATGCTAGGTGCCCTATCTAATATTATTGTCAGGTCGTCGGTATCGCCAATGATTTCTTTCAATTTCGATAGCAACCACGTTCACGAAGATCCATTCTCCGAATCAACAATTCCCCAAATGAGTAGATAACACTTGCTTTCACTGTCCTGTGCTGTGGCAACCAATATTATTCCCCTGTATTTACCTTTCAGAAAGGTGGCGTCAATCTCAATCACCTTCTTCATGAAAGCGTAATCCCTTATCGATGTCCCAAATGCCAAAAATCAATACAGGAAGCTATTCTTACTGTCGACCTCTATGTGAGTTACAGTCCCTGGATTCGACTATTCGAGGAGATAAAAGTGGGATGCAAGTTTACTGTAATTTTCTTCGGGCGAACCTCGAACGATGTTTTGAGCACGTCTCATCTCCTGCCAAGCTTTGTCATAACTTGTGCTCCCAGGTTTGTGTGAACTAGTGATTGGATTGTTTTAGGAGCAAGCCCCTTCCCAATACCGATAAATCGAGGAGCAATAAGTTCCCCTATCACGGCAGACATCGCCTGTCGATGGCTTGCATGTCTGTGCTCGAGAGAATAGTTATGATCTCCATTATAAGTTCGGATTGTAAAATACTCTGATTCATCACAGGCGTTCGCCGCTCGAACCCTCCATTGGCAGTTTTGATCGACGCAGCATACGACTAACAAAGACTTGCTGGATTTTCTTGTACAAATTTCAAAATTACCATTAAACGCGGTGGCTATTAGTTTCTTCATCAATTACTTTTTAGAGTCGTAATATTGACTTATATGGATGTTTGATCCATCCCCAAATGTATAAACAGTGGCGGTATTAACTCATCACCTGTTAATACTTGCTCGGACTCGTTTATAGGATCAGTGTATGGATGCGAATCATGTATCGGATCATCCAGAGGCTGGGACTCATATATCGTCGGATCACTCAGAGGCGGAGACTCAAGTATCAGATCATCTAGAGGCTGTGACTCATATATCGGACTGGGATGTCCTTGCCTAGCATCCTGGCTTGTAAGATCCAAGTTTCGTCGTACTGGCATTTTTGTTCCGTGTGTGGTGGGCGGCTCTCTTGCGCACCACAGATCAAGGGGTGTATCCAGAGTTTTCCAATTTTCAATTCTCATCACGGGACCGAAGTAGTCGTCGTCGAAATTTCCATTAACTTGCTCGCCTTTCGGGTTCTCCATAGGACGCAAAATAACTTCCAAAGTCTGTCTCGTTAAATTCTCATTCTCAAGTTGGACTAAAAATCCCAAAACATTGTCGTCATCACGCAAGAAAATTGTAGACCCAGCATGGTTACACTTCCTCTTGAGATTGTACTGCAAAACTAGATCAAATGTATCTTTACTGAGCCCGGATCTGTTGTACATGAGATCTAACAGAGATGCGAACAATATGTTCTCCTTGATTCGAGCAGCTCTTAAATTACATTCGATGTCTGCAGCTATAATATCTGGATGATCCTTTACTTCCAAAAAATTTGCAATCTTATAAAATAGAGTCATCATCATCTGCAAACAATAGAAAATAGAGCAACGCATGTAAATGTGGTAAAATCATAGAGTCGGGTATCACGATGACATTAGTCGTGTTAAGACCGAATGAATGAATGACGACTAGTCGTGTGAGACACGAAACTATCCGTTCACTTTCATTCTCCCATTCTTATAATGTAATGAAGTGATCCAACTGTAAATACCATACATAAGTGTAAATCTCACAAGAAAATGCATGATCCATCTCTTGATTGTAACGATAATGCCATAAATTAGTTAGAACTCGTAGTCAAACGCATCTTCAATAAATAAACCATCTTAAAGCGCACCCTTTTCACGCTGGGCCTGTTGATGATCTCTCTCTCTTTCTCTCTGAATATATTTTCGAACCAGTCGTTGAGCCGGGAAGGGTGAATAATTGGAAAAACAAAATCGAAAAAATGCAGGTTTTCGGTTTTCCGGTCACCGTGTATCCATACGGTTGTAGATGGGTTTGGCAGGAATGAGTGTGGTTAAGTTAGATAGGTATTTAGTAGTAACTGTTTAGTGCGTAAACTAAAATATATTCGATTTTTGATTTATTTTTAAAGATGAAGGTTACATTAGCAATTTTTTTAAGATTACTATTCAAAAACAGATTTCTTATAAGGTTAGTTTTGCGATTGCCCCATTTTTTTGATGCTTTGCTGCTTCTGTTATCAAGATTTTGATTTTGGATTACTGATATGAGAAAATACAATGCAACTCACATTTCCTTGTATAATATGTGAATCACAATTGTAATATTTTCTTGGTAACAGAATGCTTGATTGGGAAGGTGGGCTATGCGGAGGTGTATAGAGACTTTTGCCAGAGACAACAGATTGCATTTATTTCTCCGAAGATGACACACATTACATGGAAGAGATGGGATTATATGGAAGATTGAGAGTGTAAACTGAGCAACAATCAATCAACTTTACAGCTCAGTACAAGTAGAAACATAGAACCAAACCAACTCATTTTGGTCTGGTGGCAATTAGGTGAACTCTTGATTAAGACGTCTCGAGTTCAAGCTCCAGCAAAAAGCACTTGGCCAGGCCTAATCCATAGAAGCCTTTGGGCGGGGTGAAAGCCCTCTAGATTAGTCGAGAGTGTAAAAAAGCTCTCGGATACTGGAGAGGAGCGGGAGTATTTCTCCTAACTTACCTACCTAAAAAAAGAAACATAGAACCAAATGGTTGTTCAGATGAACACAATACTAGATGGTTGTTCTGGTTTATTTATACAATATTACATTTGCAAAATCATTACATTTCAATATAGTATTACATTTGCAACATTAGTACATTTGCAATACAGTATTACTAAACAATATTTCAATAGCTAAAAACGTCAGGAGAAATGAAACCATAGTTCAGTAACTACTAACCATAGTTCAAAAACCATAGTCCATACAGTACTTCAATAACAACGAAACAATATTTCAACAACCACCAAACAGTACTTCATTCCACAACATAAACTTCATTGGATTTGAAACTCTTTATTGGATTCTTGAGCATCAGAATGATACATTGTAAGTAATTGCATATAAGAATTGGTACCAGAAGGCGTATACATCATGGTTGACGACATTGATTGTCCCATTAGACTTGGTTGACTCTGCATATAAATGGTAGAAAAATATAAATAACTTCAGCAAGAAACAGACAAAAAGATCATGGAACTTACATTAAAGTTAGAAATATTGTCTTATGTTTTAGATATGTGGTTAATCGTAACTGCATCAACTTCCTGGCATAGCAAAATACTAATAAAAAAAAGGTAAAATATATTCTTGTGCTTACAGGTAGAATATTGTAAAACATTACCTTCACTTTCTTGTTGGCGATTGCCATTTTGGGGACCCTTTTCTTCTTAATGATTTTCTCAACAACATCTTGCAAACGACGACATGGCGGTCGTCCTTTGCGGCTCAGACCTTTTAGGTCTAGTATGGTGCACTGTTGTATTTTTGTAACCCCATCTTATATAACTAAAGCATAATCATTTGAAGCATTCATCAATGCTAATTTAAGATCATGTATTCCTGTCATCGCCATTTCAAACTTTGAGGAAGATTCTTCAACAGAATAAACAACCTCCTTAAAGGACTTGTATAGTGTTTCTTGATGTTGTGATTCTAACCATGACGAACTGTCATAACTAATAAGTACTTTAGTATATGCCCTTTTTATATTTTTACATCATCTCTTGAGTATGTATTTGTCGGGAACCTTTTGAACATGCTTATGTAACCACATCAACAACTGATGTCTACATATCATTTCCTTAAACTCAAACAATTGACATTTGCAACGTGTTTCATGATTTTCAGCAACAAAGTCAACATTGAAGGTCACTAATTTCTTCATTTTAACATCACCTTCTCCAAATATTACCCATTCTTTAACCTCGTATTTAGTCATTGTATCAGTTTCCTTTGTCTTGTCATACGAACATTTAAGTTTTCCCACAAATTCCTTATGAAATTCTTTCACCTTATTATTTGTGTAAACACTTTGCAATTGCTTTTCGATCTCATCTTCTGTTAGCAGTAACGGGATGAAGCTGTTCTAACTCCTCATCTTCTTGCCTCTCACTCTCCACCTTGTTTGCCAATGCGTTTTCATATTTCTCCACAAACTGTTTAACGGTCATCTTTGAATGAACGAAATCATCAAAATATGCATTTATCCCCTCCTTCTCTGTATAGATAACATTCCTGCCCAAAATATATCTTTCACATAAGCAGACACCCATCTAGCTCTTGCTTCATACAACGCATATAACCATTTGTTATCTTTCAAATCATATTTCGTGATGAACGCTGCCCAATAATCTTCAAATTGCTCTATCGTCAGCGAATTGTACACTGATCTACGCATACAACAACTAATTAACGTATATGCTTTGTATCAACTAAGATTTTTCAGGATCTTCTTCATAGTATGCCAAATGCACCAGCAATGACGTGTCTCGGGATAAACAATTTCAATAACAGTTTTCATGGCCATACATTGATCAGTAATAATTTCTTTAGGAGCAGACCTCTACATACATGTCTTCCATGCTCCAAACAACTATGAAAACGATTCAGTATCTTCATGAGAGATTAATCCACGTCCTAACAAGATCGACTGACCACGATGATTAACGCCTACGAATGCAGCAATTGGCATGTCATATCTGTTAACCAGGTATGTGGTGTCATATCTGTTAACCAGGTATGTGGTGTCAACTGTTAACAAGTTGTAAGTATCGATGCCTATCTAAGTGATTTCTGCAACATTTTTGAGAAACTGGAAGCTTACCAGGACCTCGAACTTCAATCTGGAGTGAGTCATAAGTCCTGCAAAACTTAATACCAGCTCTACCACTTATTTCTAGCCTTCTTTCGACATGCTCTCATCCATGACCCGATTGCACTTCAAATACCTAACCTTTGAAGGGCTCTGATCATGATTATGATCCAACACGATCCGGTTAAAATTCCACTTCCCATCTGATCTTGCAACCACTGTAATATGAGTTGGACAATCAATTTTTGTTTGGAGGCTAGGTTTGATTGGGTTACTTGATTTTGCACACATCTTTCCACAACGATTACATGCAAGAGTTAGGTGACTCAACTCCCTATTGCTTGCTTTTGTTGTTTTTCTTGTAATAACAGCGAACCCCTCTTATTTCACAAATTGACTATAGTATTCGGAAGCCTCTTCTAAGATGTCAAATAACATGCCCTCTTTTGGTATTTCAATATTCCCTTCCTCTAAAATTTTACTACCTATCTCTTCAGGTGACAACATGATGGGATTGCCAAAGCAACTTCCAACTACATTTGTCTCCGGAGATGAAAGAGAATTTGCAGATAGAATACATTTCATTTGAGATAATTCTTGCAAAATACCTGTAAAATACACACACACACATACATATATATATATATATGAGAATTGCAATATCCATTATTTGTGTCTATATACAGCTAATAAGCCTAAATTAATATCCACTAACACTATACTGTGACCGTAGGTGAAGAGCCTCCATTTCTATCAACTAAAATTATTAATGCAAATACAATTGATTCACCGTACACCGGCAAGTGTAAAAAAAATAGATATACTAGGCAAATGTCAAAATATAGAAATTCAAGAAAGGATTCTGTGGATTCAACAATGAATATCTATACGGGTTATTCCAGTTCGGAAACAATGTATACCTTAAGACGATAACGAAAGATGAAGAAGACCAGCTGGATATTTAAATCACCAAAATTTCTTCCTCCATTGCCAAAGATTATTTGTGAAGCAAGGGTTCTTTGTTCAAAGAAATGTTCTGAGGAGGGTTTCTCGTGATGCAAGATTTAATCTTGAAGGAGGGAATTTCTGTCTATTTGACGTAGTCTTATGTTTTCACTCACTCTAGCTGATATGTTGTTGTTTTGCTCTCATACAGAAAGTTGTATAAAAACTTTCTGTATGAATAGCATTTTCGGTTTGAGTTCAGAACTAATGCATAGGGCTCTGCAGAGAAATAAAAATACCAAAAGCAGCATGCATAACAAAGAATGCATACCAATAGCATGGATTGAACTTTGAGCACACACCGGAAAACCTCTTTATCGAACAAAAAAAAAGTAACATGCATCCAATCATGGGATCAAAATTCCAGCATAGCAAGAATTCATCACAATCATCATATTCCAACAAACAAGTAGAAGCTAAATCCACGTTACTCAAAGTCTCAAACCACATATCAAGAGGATCAAAGTTTCTATCAAGAGAATCAAAGTCAACCAAATATGAAGAGGATCGAAGTCTCAAACCACATATCAAGAGGATCAAAGTCAACCAAATACTTCCAACTTCTTAGTTGTCCACCTTCCACCGTTGCTTCATCTTATTTCGTTGAGAAACCTCATCGGATAATTTCTGAACTCTACATAAAACATAAAACATGCATGAAGACATCAGGCTATAAAACATAAAACATAAATATATCATATATATATATATATTCATATTCTGAAATATATATTACCTTCAAATATGGTGATTGCAGTATAATCTTCTATCCCGCATCATCATTCATATCACTGTCCTCATCAGAACCAACATCTGAAGTAGCTTCAAGAATGAAACTGCAACATCTTTCATCCAATTCTGGGCACATATGAGTGCTTCTGCTGTTTGAGATCCTAAAGAACATGTATAACTACTCAACACCCATCCTCCTATGCTGAAGGCAGACTCAAATGGTACAGTAGTTATTGGAATGACAAGTACGTCCCGAGCAATTAAGTTAAGGATAAGATACTTAATCGTGATGGATCTCCACCACTGTAAAATGTCAAACTCTTCAAAAATGAGTAGTTCTACCAAGTATCTTTTCAGTTCATTTGTGGTCTCTTGCGCACTCTCCTCCTATATTTATCTAATATATTTCTTACTGGATCTTGAACTGGAAGCTGAATGTGAGTCTGAAGATGAGACACTAGGAACTTTGGAGACACTAGGATCTCTCCCTTGATCGTAAAAAGATCAATACTCTTCAAAAATATCCATCACCGATTGCTTCACTATGGCATACGCAACATAAGCCCTCTCTTTCACCATTGAGGTATCAAAATCAGCAATATATTAGCAAAACAATTAGTCAGCAATAAAATAAAATGTGCATGAGTAGCAACATACCTACTTTCAATGTAGTTTCAAACCAAAATCTGAACCATCTAAACTTGCACTTACAGTCAAGAATAATGGCCATGAATAGAAACTTGTTCAGTTTATTCTTGGACTTTTCATCAATGCTTGTCAACTCATCCCAATACCTGTTGTACTTTGTTCTCATCTTCTTGGCCATATTTAAATCTTGATCATCACTCTGTGCAGCTTCGTCCAACTCTTCTTCAATTTTCATCAATTCTTGAAACAATAAATGAGCAGTAGGTATTGTAGAAGCAGAGAACACATGAATGATATCGTAGAACAACTTAAAAAATGGCAGAAAACTCTTAACCAACAAATAATTATAAAGATATTAGCAAAACAAATAATCAATAAGTTGTGCTTGACTAGCATCATCATACCTGAACCCAATCATCCTCAGTCGGGGGCCCCAATTTCCTTCTTGCCTCATCAAATAAATAATCATGGAAACATGATCCTCAAATACGTCTTCAAATACAATACATACTTCAAGGCAGAGTTCAGCATAACATATGTAGAGTTCCATATAGTGGGAACATCCAACGAAAGAAATCCGTTGTCTTGAAACTTCTTCATCTTTACATAGTGCCTACACATATTCTCCCGTGTAGGAGAAGACTTGCAAAACTTGGCAATATATCTTACACGGGAGATAGCATCGCTATGTTCAGTCAAACCATCTTGAACAATCAAATTCAAGATGTGAGCACAACACCTCATGTGCAGGCTCTCATACTGTCTGATAATCTGACCTCGAACATCATCAAACATACTTATTCGACGTCTCTTCAATGTTTCGAGAGCAAGATCATTGTTGGTGGCATTGTCAACCGTGATGGTCAGAAGCTTCTTGATATACCAAACTTCCATGATATTTTTCAACTCCCCACAGATAGAAGATCCTTTATGATCACTTATCTTTCGAAAACCCAATATCCTTTTTTCCAAGGCCCAATTCTCATCAATTCATTGACCCGTGATCACCATATACATCAGATTTTGTCTAGAAGTCTATGTGTCTGTCGTGAAGCAGATACGAGGATTAACTTGTAGAAGTTTTTGTTGCAACATCATTTTCTCCTCCAGATACAATCCCAGACAATTCCATGTGCACGTCTGCCTGGATAGCATCTTGAAATATGGATCAACATCCTTGATAATCAAAGCAAACCCGACCCAGTTTACATGGTTGAAAGGGAGCTCATCAAGTATAATATGCTTCACGATCTTCCTTCTCTAAGCTTTCTTATCGAACCTGCAAAATAAATAAACAAAGAATAAATATCTAATAATTAATAAACAACTTATGAAAGCCGAACTCACATCGAATGAAAGAGTTGCCCATCTTCCTCTAGGGGCTTGAGCTGACTTCCTTTTCAGACAGCCTATATAATGCTTAATCATCATTGACGTCCCGTAGGTAGAAGATTCACAATTCACTTCTTTCCCATAAAATTTACATTTTGTCTTTGGCTTCAGAGGATCTACATGTGGAAGTACCTCCAAAAAATATGCCGAATAATGGCTAGTCCTATGTCTCTTTTTTGCTTGAGTACCGACAGAAGCTTCAGTTTCTGTTCTCTCAATCTCTTCCTCCTCAACCGGGTTAGAGGATGTGGAAGCATTTATAGATAAGGGGTTGGTCATTCTGTATAAATACTATAAATTAGAGAGTGCATATGCGTGTACATATTTTAGAAAAGAAAATGAAATCATCATCACCACATAGCATCATACCCTTAATTATGTAAACTAATTACAACGTAAACTAATAAAAAAAACTGTTTACAAAGCAAAAGGAACTAAACTAATTACGGTGAAAAATCTCTCTAGGGCGGGCGATTACACACAGTGTAGGTGAGATTCAAAATCGTTACCGTCGTTCATCAACTTCTGCCGCTCCCCGGCCATGCTACCTGGGCCAACCCCTATTTCTAACTGTGGCGGCCTCTACAAGCTGGCCAATGGCCGGCTCGACGCCAGTGGAGGATTTCCCTCCTCTCTCCAATTCTTAATATAAGCCCTCGACCTCCGGCATGGAACAACGATCCTTCTCGACACTTTTCGGTGCTGGCAATAACACATCATACATGCCGATATCATTGAAGAAACTGAGCATATGAAAAGGCAAACCGAAGATTTCCTTTTCTAAGGATGAAATTGAAGCATTATCAGCCCCCCTCGCACTGGCAATAGTGGGGAAATTCAGCCATGGAAGACCAACTATGGTAGAAACGAGAAAACTGATAGTTGCAATTGGATTCAAGGGCGAGGTAACAATAGGTCATTTAGATGCTAAGCATATCTTAATTCGCTTCTCAAACATTGAAGATAGGGATAGAATGTTGATGCGTGAATCATGGAATTTGAAAAAGTTCCCAATACGAGTGTTCAAATGGACACCTAATTTTAGAACCGATGCTGAGTCTCATACGACGCTAGTTTGGATATCTATGCCTATTTTACCTTTGCATTTGTATCGTAAGGACGCTATTTATTCTATTGCAAGTGCACTTGGTACCCCACTTAGAATCGATGCTGCTACGGAACTACTTATAAGACCAAGTTTAGCTCGAGTCTGTGTTGAGCTTAATCTGATTGCTACGCCTGCTACTAGAGTTTTTGTGGAGTCTGAAGGATATGAGGATTTTTTGAAACCTATGCACATTGAAAAGAAACCTTCCTATTGTCAGCATTGTATGAGACAGGGGCACAGTCAGGAGGATTGCAAGGTACTCCACCCACACAAAACTGAAGGAACACAAGCCCCAGTGGTGCAGGCATCCAAGACTGATGTAAAGGAGCCCCCTCAAACTAAAGAAACACAGGCCAAAGGAAAATAGGTTGCTGCTGCTACACACCCTGCGAAGTCACAATTTATATATAAGCAGGTTGCAAAGAGGAACAACAACAAGACCCCTAGGACTCTGAATGACGAGACTGAAGCAACACTTTTAACCACAGAGGTTGGAGCTATCTCTATAGCCACAACCTCCGGTCAAGGTACACTACAGCCCTCTTGCCATTTGGTAAATAATGAACTTCCTCAAATTGCTAATCGGTTTTTTTGTCTTATTGATGCTACAAATAATGAGCCAACTGAGGCACTCCCATCATAGCAAAAGGACCAGGACCTGACAGAGTTGGAGACCAACATTGAGAACGAAAAATTAGCTGAAGATAACAGAACTGTCTAAATCCGAAGCTAACATAAATCTTGGTCAGAGTAACTCAAACTCAAGGAAGAAAAAGGCAGTGAAGCACAAATGAACTAAATCTACAGATGCACGGATGGAATCACAAATCCTGGCTGAATCTGAAGCTTAAACGAACTTTGTAGATGATGGAACGCAAACAATTGCACGGTCAGAGGATGAGGCAGAAGAAACTTTCTCCATTCCCTTGACTGCAGTCCCCACGAATAACCCATTTGGAAAACATTGGGTGACTGACAAACAAAAAGGTATTGAAGAAGATCAACATATATCAGAGGATGAGGCAGGTGACTCTACAGTTGAAGAACTACCACCATGGCAGACAAAATATGATGAGGATGTCCCCAGGAAAAGAGATCATACAAGAAAAAATCCAGAGACTTCTATAAAGAATCCAGCATCCAAACCAGGTCAAAAGTAACACAACAATGACTATATCAACTATGGTCTGGAATATCAGAGGGATAAACAATCCTCTATCCTTAGCTTGTTTGAAGAAATTGATTAAACTGCATCAACTAACTTTTCTGGTTATTTTAGAGCCAATGCAGGATATCAGTCCGCATTTATCAGTGTAGTAGAAACTAAGGTTTAAATCATCTGCCTCTAATCTCTCAAGTACAATTTGGTGTTTCTGGTCAGCTGATTGAGACACCAGAATATGCTTTGACTCAGAGCAACTCCTCCTCCTGAAAGTACATCATGTGGCTATGGATTTTCAATATCATTTTGGCGCTATTTATGCTAACTGTGATAGAGTGGAATAATTCCCACTCTGGACAGACTTGATACAGCAATTAAGTGTGCTACAAACTCCTACAATCCTTGGAGGAGACTTCAATATCGTTCGAACCCCAGATGAAAAAGCAGGTGGATTTCCTATCCAAATGAATGCAGCTGCTGATTTTCAACAGATGATAAATATATGTTGACTCCAGGATGCAGGATATGAGGGAAACAAGTTCACCTGGTCAAATAAACAGACAGGAAACAACAAGATCATCCAATGCCTGGACAGGATTCTGGTATCTGATGAATGGATCACCTTTGCTCCTCAAATCTCAGTTACTCATCTCAGCAGACTACAATCTGACCACAGCCCTATGATGATCAAAAATGCCTCTTCCACCGGAAAACTGAGCAAGTTTATTTTCCAAGACTTTTGGACTCTACAAAGGATTTTCAACAGGTTGTAACTGTATCCAGGAATGAATCCTGTGAAGACAGAAATGGACTACATCGACTATGTACCAAACTCAAAAGATTAAGAAGCAAACTGCAAACTTGGAACAAGGCTTCTTATGGCAATATTTTTCAGAATGTCAAAGACTCTGAGGATAACCTTGCTGCCTTAGAAATCTAATATGATACATCTGGGAATCCCATTGACAGGACTCTAATGGAGAAAGCCAAAGCAGATTATAAGCAGAGCCTCCTGGCTGAAGAGATGTTTAGGAGACAAAAAGCACGTATAAAATGGCTACAAGCAGGGGATAAAAATACGGAATATTTTCAAAAATTAGTGAAGCTGTCACGTCCAAAGGCTTCCATCAGCAAGCTGAAAAATGAAGTGGGAGTTTACATCTCAGATCCCACTGAGATTAAAGCATTGTTGCAATTCCACTTTGAGAAACAACTGACTGCAGAGCAAATCAGTCACGATGAAGACTTGATGAAAAACATACCAATATCAGTCACATATGAAATGAATGTCACTTTATGTAATTGGCCGCATGAAGAGGAGATAAAGACTGCAGTTTTTGATCCTGCAAGGATAGTGCTCCTGAAATAGATGGCTTCACGGGTGTCTTTTACCATATTTGTTGGGACATCATACAACAGGATATTATAGATACAGTGCTAACTTTCTATGCAGGCAGTGATCTTGGCAGCTCCTACACAAGCACATTGCTGGCCCTGATTCCTAAGAACACACCACTAATCCATTGCTCGGATTTTCGGCCCATTAGCCTCTACAACTTCATTGGGAAGGTTCTCTCTAAACTAATGGCTACAAGGCTCAGCAAGATACTTCCAGCCATTATCTCCCCGTACTAGAGTGGTTTTATAGCGGGCAAAAATATCACTGATAACATCTTACTGGCTCAAGAGATGATACACTATCTTAAGAAGCCAATCCGGGGGCACAATGTAGCCCTCAAACTTGACATGACAAAGGCTTTTGACCGAGTATCCTGCACTATCTAATAAAGGTTCTCTGAGCCTTTGGATTTGCAGAACCATTTATTGGCAGAGTCTGGAGAATCATCTCAAGCCCTCTTTCATGGTTTACTGTCAAAATTACAAAAAAGACTGGATGGACGGACAACTTTAGTTTTATCTAGTGGAGGAAGGCTGACACTTACCAAATTTGTACCAGCAGGGATAGTGAGCAAAATTGAAAAAATTATGTCAGACTTCTTTTGGGGTTGGGCGAACAACAAGGAAAAGGCGCATTGGAGATGATGGATTAACATTTGTCTACTCAATCTGAAGGTGGTCTGGGTTGCCACAGAATATATGACATCATCCATGCTTTTAGTATGAAACTATGGTGGAAAATCAGACAAAGGAATGGCTTATGGGCCGATTTCATGCTGAAAAAAATATTGCAATCATCAAGATATCACCACAGTCCAGGTTAAAGCCTTCGATTCACATGTCTGGAAGAGGATCTTAGCCGTGAAAACAATCATGCTGGCGAACACCTACTGGTTACTAGGAGAAGGAAACTGCATCTTTACATATGATAACTGGCATGGCTTGATGGATTTTCGACAGCAACTGAGCCCTATACCTGATTCGATGACAGTCAAATCATTCTGGCAAAATTCATAATGGAATGAAGAAGCCCTTCTGCCCTACATGACTGCTGCTCAAACACAAAAAATCCTGGCTATTCCTATACATCCAGAAGAGGCAGACCATATGATTTGGAAACCAACTATAAGAGGAGACTTCTCAATCAAAACAGCATGGCACCTTGATCGACAACAACATCGTCCCTCTTTAAACTACAAGTGGATCTGGGATCCATGTCTGCCACCTAAACATAATATATTAATGTGGAAAGTGATGCATGACATAGTGCAGGTAGATTCAAAACATCAGACCCGAGGGACTAACTTGGCATCTAGATGCTCCTGCTGCATACATATAGGAAAGATTGAGACTTTGGAACATCTTCTATCAACTGGGGAACTTTCCATGTGTGGGCTCATTTTGACAGCATACTGCAGCATTCCTATACCCCTATGAATCTTGCAGCACGCCTAGACGCATGGTTGACAGTGAAAAGTGGCAAGACTATGCAATACATCAGGAAATCACTCACCATCATCATATGCTGAGAAATTTGGAAACATCGCTGCAACATTCGATTTGATTTTGCTTCCCTCAATTTTCAATCTGTTATAAACTCTATTTTGCAGTTGATACAGGACCTGGTTAAAGCCAGCATCTTCAACAAACCAACAGCAGGGGATGAGCAAATGATCATGGAAGTCCTCAACATATTTTTGCAGCAAGCCCCTCTTCCCAGGATCCAATACTGCTCCTGGATACCCCCTGTTTCCTCACATATCAAGCTGAATATTGATGGGAGTTTGCACACTGTTGTCGCTGGAATAGGAGGGATTTTTCAAAATGAAGCAGGACAATGCCTTGCAGTATTCTACTCAAATGTCAACTGCTAGCACTTGAAGTTGAAGCTTTAGCTATGCTCAGGGGATTACAAATAACTTTATCCAGGAACTATCTTCATCTAGAAGTCGACACAGACTCCAGTTTATTGGTGAAAGCTATTGAGCAGGTCATGCAAGCGCACCGGAAAATAAGGCGGTCAATCAAACAGATACAACACCTGCTGGGATCTTTCCTCAACTGTACAGTCACACATGTGTACCGCGAGACTAACCAAGTAGCTTACACACTTGCTAGGAAAGGTGGACAACTTCAACCCGGGGCAGAATTGGTTCTGGACCACCCTATAGATGACATATTACAGCTGCTGCAACAAGATGCCACACACAAAATCCATAAAACAAAGACCAGAGCACTAGGATGAATACACAAAAGCTCAGAGAAACAAAGACTCCAAGGAAGACCTATCAAAACTTAGATCTATATACAAGTTGTATTTTCATGTTTTTATTTGGGCACATTATCATGTACTCAAACTTTTGGTGGAGGAGGACGATTGCCCAATAAAATAAAAATTTAAAAAAAATTAAAAAAATCTTATGCTCTAATAATCATAAAAGGAACATTGAGGGGTGTATAACATAGTTTAGGGCTAAGTAAGGCATGCCAAAGGGGCATTTTCCACAAGAGAAGGCAAAGAAAAAGATACATCAAAACGTAGCCTATATTGTGCATATGAAACAAAAATGGTCACGATCCTTACTTGAAGTGATCCAAATCCTTGCATATAGACTCGCAACCTGCAAAACAACCTGGGCATTCAAGTTAATAAGGAATTCAGATGTACGAAATACTAAAAAACCCAATGAAAACAACTAAAAATGCAAAGATAAAAACAAATTAAATTAAACTCTTTTGATGGGTTTCCTCCCATCCATCGCTAGGGCTGTCCAACCAGTATTTCGATACCAGTCCAACGTTGGATTGGTACCGGACCGGTTATCTTCCAGTACCCGTTTTGAGTATCGGGCTCGGTATCGGTGCCTACCGGTATCGGTACATCAGTACTGGTAGCGTGTTGTACCGGTACCAGACCGAATTCGCATCCGATACCGATACCGGTACTATTGGTACCGGTATGGTATCGGTACCGACAGAATAGGACAGATTTTGGCTTCTGCATCAAGCCATCAACCTCAACCTGTTATAATTTATGAACCTGTTACAACTTCAACATCTAAGCCAATAATCTAACAATTAATCAAGATCAACGTTAGTTTCGATACAAACAAACCATATAACGACATTCAAAAATGGTAACCACAGTCCAGTATCCACAATACCACGAGAATAACCACAAGTTTCAAATCCAAACTACAACCATAAGTCCAAAGCCAAACCACAAGTCCAATGCCAAACCTCAAGTCCAAATCCAAACAACAAGTCCACACCACAATCAGAATTAAAGTTTCTAACCACAAGTTCACACCACAAGTCCACCACAACCAACCATGTCCATAATACAACAAAATCATCATTTTAATTCCACAAATGCATCAATGCTTCATCTGATTTCATTGAGAAAACTCATTGGATCTTCCAAGAACTCTACATAAAATATAAAATATACGTCAAGACATTAGGCTATAAAACATAAAACATAGATGTTTATATTTATAATATATTGTGAAATATATATATTACCTCCATATATGACGATTGCGGTTGGATCTTCCATCCAGCATCATCCTTAAAATTACTGTCCTCCGGCTCAAACCGAGAACTCATATAGGAAGGAGCTCTAAGATCAGTCATAGCAACATCCTTCATCCAACTCTGGGCACAAATGAGTGCTACTGCTGTACCGGTTCCTAAAGAACTCCTAAAACTACTCAAAACTCATCCTCCTGTTCTGAAGGCAGACCCGATGGAACAGTGATTATTGGGATTGCAAACACATTCCAAGCAATTTGACCAAGGACCAGATACTTAAACTTACTATTTCTACACCACTTTAAAATGTCAATATCGTTTTCTCCTAGAACAAGTGGTTTTGCCAAGTATCTCTCCAGTTTAGTAGTATTCTTTTGCCCAATCTCCTACTGCACTTGTTGAAGGAATTTCTTACTGAGTCCTGCTGAACTAGAGCCTGAAGAGGAGGCACCACTAGAACTGGGAGCCCTAAAGACTGCCTGAGCTCTCCCTCCATCATACCAAGACCGGTACTCTTCAAAAATCTCATTCACTGATTGCCTCACTATGTTGAACGCAATCTCTGTCTTCTTCTTATCTGTAATTAAATGAATGTCACCATTTAAATATCAATAAAAAATGTGTAATTAAATAAAGCTATGATCATACCTCCACGCAGTGAAGTATCAAACCAAAATTTGAACAATCGGATCTTGCACCTTGGGTCAAGGACAGTGGCCATGAATAAAAACTTGTTGAGTGTATGTTTGTGCTTCTCGTCCACAGTTGTCAACTCACCCCAATACTTGATGTATTTTGTTTTCATCTTCTTGTTCATGTTTGCCAAATCATTATCATCACTCAAAGCAGCTGCATCCAACTTCTCTTCTATTTTCATCAATTCTTAAACAACTTATTCGAAGTAGGAGTTGCAGAAGCATAGAATGTATGAGTGACATCATAGAACAACTTGAAAAATGACAGAAAACTCTTAACCTGCAAATAATTATAAAACTATTAGTGAAAGCTATTAGCAAAAGATATTAACAATAAGACATGCTTGTTTAGTGACTAGCCTCATACCTGGACCCAATCAGCAGCAGTCGGAGGCCCAAATTTACCTCTTGCCTCATCGTACAGATAACTGTAGAGCGCAAGATCCTCCACCATGTCCTCAAAAGAAATAATGTACTTCACAGCAGATTTCAGCATAACACATGTAGAGTTTCATCTCGTGGGAACATTTAACTGAAGAAATCCTTTGTCCCCAAGTTACTTCATCTTCACATGACGACTAAACAAAACTTCTCATTACGGAAAAGACTTGCAGAACTTCACAACATTTCTCACACGAGAGATAGCATCACTATATTTAGTCAAACCATCTTAAACAATCAAGCTCAAGATGTGAGCACAACACCTCATGTGCAGATTCTCATGCCACTCGATAACCTGCCCTTGAACATCACCGTACAAAGTTATTTGACGTCTCAACAATGTTTCGAGGGCAACATCATTGTTCGTGGCATTATCAACAGTGATCTCCCAACTTTCCATCAAGGCTTCTATCTCTGAACAAATTGAAACACCCTTATGATCACCAATTTTTCAAAAACCAAAGATCCTTCTTTCCAACAATCAATTCTCATCAATCCAATGTCTTGATCACCATGTATGTCAAATTCTGCCTTGAAGTCCATGTGTTTGTCGTAAAATAGATACGAGGATTAGCTTCAAGCAATCTTTGCTTCAACTTCAGCTTCTCCTCATAATATATTCTCATACAATTCCTCCGACACGTCTGTCTAGAGATCACCTTGAAACGAGGATCCACATCCTTAATATCAGAGCAAAGCCAATCTTGTTCACATGGTTGAAAGGTAACTCATCCAATATAATATGCCTAGCGATCTTCCTCTTCTACGCCTTTTTATCAAACCTACAAAATAAATAAATGAATAATTATTCCACGCTTTCTTATAAATTATTATACATTAACGATTATTTCACCTTTTATACTTTTGCAGTGTCAACTGTCCAACATCACTACTGCTCGATGTACTAGCATCGAATGAAAGCGTGACCTATCTTCCTGATCCTGCTGCTTGTTCTTGAGTCGCCTTTCTTTTTGGACATAGTACCTGTCCCGTAAATATGGGTTTCACAATTCACTGATTTTCCACAAAAATTACACTTAGCCTTCGACTTCAGAAGATCTACATGTGGAATGACCTCTGTGAAATATGCCCAATAAGGGTTAGTATTTACTCTCCTTTTATTTTGTGCAGGAGCTTCGGTCTCTATACTTTGAATCACTTCCTCCTCAATTGGATTTGTAGGTAAGGGGTCATCATGATCGGCCATCCTGAAGGGAGGAATACACCAAAATCCAGTAAAGTAAAATACATCAATCAAAGACTGTTAGAAGCACTTAATAGAAACTACATTGCTATGATTTTTTTGTTAATAGTTCATTCAAGGACGTAGACAATTTCTGTTTACCAATTCAAAATAGCATCATGGGCAGTTAGATCACATAATTCGCATAACAAAACAAGTGTCAATTGTGCACCCTAAATTTGTTTAAGACAAACTATGTGTACCATCACAGTAGATTTCATCTCACGTTCGGATGAAAAAATCTACTAGCTTCTTCACGTTTCAAACAAGGAAGAAAGCATAACTTACTGTAATTAGGCATCAGCTAAGAAGAAGAAGTTCACATAACATAAAACATAGACAAATATAAGTTCGACTAATTGACCAATTTCCTTACTAATGTGCTTCAACGCACATGAAAGAAATGCAACCCAAACTATTTCTCCATTCCGATACAAATATGTTTCTCCATTCCGACACAAAAAGAAGAAGACTTCCTCTAAGAATTAACGCACACATAGATAATTACATCCCCAAGCTATTTCTCCCCTCCCAGTAGACTCACGATTTTGAACAAAAGAAAACTCATTTAACAGTAACATAACTTCCACAATTTAACAATTTGGCTAGAAGCACCCTTTGAAATTAAACCCAACAATTCTTCTACAGATCATTGCAAGTAAGGAGAACGAGAAAACAGCGAGACAACACTAAGAAAGTAGTGATGAGCCTATTTCATATGCATTTTTTTGGCTCATTTCACTTGTTCTTTTCATTGATTTATTTACCTAAACACCTATTTTGCACCTCATTTTGTGCTTAATTGTATAAATACAGGACAAGAGATCGATTTCAAAAATCTATTGAGAAACACATATTTTATGAAGGAATCCTGCAATATCAAACACAATTTGTGCAAACTAGATCAAACCAAGATATCAGTAGGATCAAGGCCATGGTTGAGTGCCAAAACTGAGTGATCCTAGCCATAAGATGAGCTCCTGGTCATCCTAAATCATCTATGCACACCTGGGAATGAATCAAACTACTTCTACACAAGTGTACAACCCAATTCTGGAGCCATTTAGCAGCAGAGATGAGCTGATATGCAGCAAGTCACAATTTTGCAACATGGAGCAGTTCAGACCAGTGTGTTGTGTTTCATCCATCTGTGGAGCCTCTAAAATCCATAGAGTATCAATTCACAACCAGAAATCATCTCGGCCAAGTCTTATGTAGCTGCAACACAATTCTGGACCATAAAATCAGCAAGATGCAAATTGGAGTTGCAGAATCCAAAATTTATGCAGCAATGCAGAGTTGCTGTCCAAAGTTGAAAACCAGACCTAGGCTGCTTGTATGTGTACATTTTGAAGGTCCAAATGATGTATCAACGTGTGATACAACCTGAAATGGCACAAGTGCACCTGATCAAGCCACAACATCCAAGAGGGGACCATTATCCATAAGTAGGAAGAGCCAAAAGTTGGTAAAAAGCAACCTTGCCATTTTTGACAAAGATTGAGGAATGACTGCAGTAACCTTGCTCGGTGCATATCTCTCACTTGGCTGGGAGGATACATTTAAAATTTTACCACAAGATAGATCAAGAATGCTGCTTCAAATGTCATAGAGGACTTACAGCAAGAATCAGCCGCCACAAAGAGATATAACGAAAGATGCTGATTCTGTTAGCTGAAGTGCAGTCAATTACACATCTGTCCACATATTGGTGCACAACTCCTAAACGGCTGAAGGGATAAATCTGATATTTTACCACAACATACATAGGCCATCCTTCTTTAAGTTACATTCAGGTTTCATTGCCATTTGAGCCCTCTAAGAGAACATTATATATGAAATATCAGCAATTAGTGCACCTGTGATTGAGAAGGACACTGATACCCTTCAACATTTCTGTTGCTCAGCACATATCCGAGAGACCTGGGTGTAAACTCACACCTCCTAGGGCTTATACATTGGATAAGCTTCACTCTGAAGCAAAGAGTCGAATTTTATCTCAAGGGAGGCGATACCAGATTTTCCATCTTCATCGGAGGAGATAGAGAAGCACTACAACAAGCAAAAGCCATTTATAGCCGACACCTGCTGGCCGAAGAGATGTACTGGAAACAAAAGTCGAGAATCAAGTGGCTACAAGCTGGTGATTGAAATACGAAATTTTTCCATCGGACAGTTAAAATCTCAAAGCCCAAAGCATTCATTACAAAACTCCGTAATGCTGCAGGGGCGTGGGTCACATCCCCTGCGGAGATCCAGGAACTACTCCTTGCACATTTTTAGGCTCAACTTACGGCCGAACAAGTATCTGAGGACGAAACATGGCTCCAGAGCATCCCTTCTTTAGTCTCAGATGAGATGAATACTTCCCTCTGCGTCTGGCCAACAGAGGAAGAAATTAAGGACACGGTTTTCTCGATGAACAAGGACAGCGCGCCGGGCATGGACGGATTCACGGGAGCATTTTTTCAGTCGTGCTGGGAAATTATCAAGCAGGATATTATTGATAT
>JAOYMZ010022588.1:0-50406 GCA_025802335.1 Pinguicula primuliflora | reverse complement strand
ATTGAAAAAGTTAAAATTGTAGTGTTTGCAAATATTTTGTTGAAAGCAACTTCTGGGTAATTATGTCATATTTTTGGATTATGTGTTTGTGGACAGGGGTAATTATGTCATATTTGAAATTTGAGTTGATTTCAAAATTGTCACCGTAAAAAGCCATTCAAAAGCCACCCCAACCTAACTTTTGGGTTTTTTAAAACTTTTTTGTAGACAAGCAGAAGTAAAAGCTCAGTAACCAAATACCCAAAAAACTGCTTTTGCTGTAGAAAAGTTAAAAGCTCATGCAAAAAAGCTCCTGCAAACACCCACTAAGACTCGTTGGTTGAAACATGTGGCGGAAATGGATTATAGGCATGATGTTGAGGAGGGGGGAGTAGATGTGGAGGATTATCCAATGGTGTTGGTACACATACCCATGTGCAATGAGGAGGAGGTAAGAAGGGGGTTTCTAATCCCATGGAGAATTTAATTGTTCTTAGGAAATTTTTGGAATTGTTGCCATTTTACAATATGATTGCAAGGAACTGGTGGGCAGGTTAGAATCGGGTGTATGATGGATAATCATACATGAACACATTCATAAATTTAACTTACTGAAGAAATTCTTGTTGAAAGATAAGCTAAATAAGTTGTATTTTCTCTCGATTAATCTTTACAAAGTTGTGTTACATTATTATATAGACATTTGTAGAATTCTAGTCATTATTATCTAACCTACCAAATCTTGCTATTGATTGCAGGTTTGACAAGAGAGATCTTGCTATTGACCAAAGCTAATCTTGCGGATCCTTAGCCTCCATTCTTGACTTCATTCTTGTCCTTAACACTCCCCCTCAAGTTAGGTGGTGGGCATCCGACACCTAACTTGGACAGCACATCATGAAATGATTGATCGTTCACAGCTTTCGTTAAGATATCTGCTAATTGATCTTCGGATCTCACGAATGGGAGAGTTGTGACTTTCTCTTCAAGTTTTTCTTTGATAAAGTGACAGTCAATGTCAACATGCTTTGTTTTATCATGTTGGACTGGATTCTCAGATATGTGGATAACTGCCCTGTTGTCACACATTAGTGAACACGCACGTGTTGGTGGAAAGCCCAGCTCAGTCATCAGCTTAACAAGCCACAGAATTTCAGTTACTCCCTTGGTGATACCTCTAAATTCTGCTTCTGCACTCGACCTTGCCACTATTGTCTGTTTCTTGCTCCTCCAAGTGACCAAGTTACCTCCAACGAATGTGAAGTATCTGGAGGTGGAACGTCTATGCATGTGACTTCCTGCCCATTCAGCATTAGTATAGGCCTCAATCTGCAGGTGCCCATGCTTGCTATACACGATTTCGGTATCATATGACCCTTTCAAGTACCTTAGAATTCTCATGGCTGCCTCCATATGATCCTTCTGAGGAGCATGCATAAATTGACTCACAACTCCCACGGCATACGAGATGTCTGGTCATGTATGTGCCAAATATATCAACTTTCCAACCAAATGCTGGTATCTGCTCTTATATGCTGAATCGCCCCCCTCTACTATTTTAAGCCTATGGTTGAGTGCCATAGGTGTGTGCGCCAGCTTGCAGTCCAAAAGTCCAGTCTTAGCAAGGAGATCCAGAATATACTTCCGCTGAGATATATAAATTCCATTCTTAGATTGCATCACCTCAATACCCAGAAAGTATTTTAGTATCCCAAGGTCCTTCATCTCAAATTCCCAGAACAAGTTCCTCCTTAGCTCATCAATCTCACTGACATCATCCCCTGTAATAAGCATATCATCAACATAGATAATGAGACATGTGAGACCTTGGGCTCGACGTTTCAGAAACAGAGTATGATCCGAATTACTCTGAATATATCCATGCTTCTTCATGACCAAACCAAGCCCTAGGTGATTGCTTCAGTCCATATAGTGCCTTCCCCAATCTACAAACCTCATGAGCCCGAAAACCTGATGAGAAGCCAGGTGGTGGAACCATATATACCTCCTCAGATAGATAACCATGGAGAAATGCATTTTTGACATCAAACTGGTGAAAGTGCCAATCCAAATTGGCTGCAAGTGAGAAGAGAACTCGAATAGTGTCTAGCTTGGCTATTGGAGAGAATGTCTCTGAATAGTCAATTCCATACGTCTGAGTATATCCCTTGGCCACCAACCGAGCTTTGAATCTCTCGATTGTACCGTCTGCTTTCCTTTTAATGGTATACACCCAACGACAACCAACCGCCTTCTTCCCTGGAGGCAGATCACACACATCTCAACTTTCATTCTTCTTGAGGGCATCCATCTCTACTTCCATAGCCTGTCTCAATTCCGGAAACTGTAGTGCTTCTTCTTCATTGCGAGGAATGTCCTCACTATACATGGCAGTAACAAATGCTTGAGCAGATGCAGACATGCTCCCCCTCATGACATCAGCAATAGGGTATCTCTTAGTTTTAGGATCATGCTCAGGAGTGAACTGCTTTCGGGGGATTCTCCGGATAGACCGATCTGGAAGGACTCGAATCAGAGTTGTAGGGCACAGAGAACCTGCATCACAGTGAGACTGCACAATATCCATAGAATCAATGATCTCAGACGGAAGCTCAGGAGAGAATGTATTTACCAGAGTATCCCTCGAAGAAGACACTTGAGGTTGCCCTGCTAAGTCTGTCTGTACTCTGCCAGCATCATGTTCCGAACTGGGTGGTCTACTTGACTCATAAGTGAATTCAGGTAGCACTGGTGCGTGAGGCACATGAGACGATGTGGATGGGGATGAAGATGGAGATGATGACAGTTGCGCAGGTGGCGCAACCGAAGAATGTGGAGACTTGCTGAAGATAGGGCTCAACCACTCTAGGATGTCATCTGAATCAGATATCTCCCCCTCACTCCTGGAGTGGGTAGGTGTATGGTAGAAATACTCTGTCTCGACGAAATTACAATCCATGGTTACATGCAGCCGGCGGGTAATAGGATTATAGCATCGATATCCCTTTTGAGACTTCTCCTACCCCACAAAGACACACTTCTCAGCACACGGATCGAATTTTGACCTATTCACTTTAGGGACATGAACATATACTGAACAACCAAATATACGCGGAGCGAGAGACAATGGTAGAGGCGCACTAGAAAGTTCAGATAAAATCTGAATAGGAGTACGAAAATTTGCTAAATAAGTTGGGGTGGATGCTGCTTCTGGCCAAAAAATAGTAGAACCTTGAATTCAAACATAAGAGCTCAAGTAATTTCAAGGCGAAAATGGTTTTTCCTTTCTGCTACACCATTTTGTTGAGGGGTATATGAATACAATGTTTGGTGTAGCATCCCATTTTCAGAGCAAAAATCATGCATTTTTTGGTTTACAAACTCCCCCCATTATCAGACCGCAGAACTTGGATCTTGGTTTTAAACTGAGTGAACAATGCAATAGAATTGGGAAATTTTTTCAAAAACCTCAGACTTATTCCGAATAAAATAAATCCACGTCATCCTAGAACAATCATCAATAAATAAGATGAAATAACAAAATCTCTGCCCCCCAATGGAGGGCGCAAAGCCCCAAACATCTGAATGTACTAAGGAGAAAATGTGCGGAACACGAGTACTTGAAATTGGAAAGGAATGTCTATAACTTTTAGCTAAAACATAGGTTTCACAATTTAAAGGAGTGTTTGAGGCTTGAGGAAATAACCGACGAAGATATTCGTGGAATAGATGACCAAGACGTCGGTGCCACAGCCAACTTTGTGATTGGGTAGACCCATGAGTCAAGAGTGCACTTCCCGATATCGAATGCACTTCGTCGACATAATACAAGCCAACCTTTTCAGTGCCACACCCAATTATCTTCCTCGAGCGGATATCCTATAAAACACAGAAAGAGGGACACATCATCACAACACAATTAAGGTCCTTGAACACATGTCTGATAGATAACAGTTTGTAAGACATTGACGGCACATATAAACAGTTAGAAAGGCGTATGGAAGGAGAAATATCAATAACACCGGCTCCTTTAACAGGAGCAAACTGTTGACAAAATGAGACTTTATGGGATAAGGAAAGATTTGGGGGATCTCATTCAAAACTACCCAAAATCTTTCCTTATCCCATATTCCCATAACTTGCGGGATTCATGGGTAGTTAACATGTATAGGAGATCATGTGTAAAGTCCTATATATGTATGTGTAAACGAACAAGGAAAAAGTAAGAAAAAAAGAGGAGAACAAAAACTCTCCCGTGGAGTAGGGAATTTCAGAACCACATAAAAATCCTGTGTGTTCTTCACAAATTCATACACAAAAATCATATATCAAACGAAATACAAACTCCCCATTTGCTGTTTGGACCGTCATTTTCTTTGAAGCCTGCATACGAACAATGTTTGACAAATCATATGTAATCGTGTCTGTAGCGCTGCAATAAAAAATCCATGAATTTTTATTTTTCTGGCCCGGTCCAACAGAATTAATCTTCGGCCCATTCTGTCCTGACCCAATTCCTGGCCCAGTCCGATTTTCGTTCAGATTTTCATTTTCATTTTCGTCCAATTTCGGCCCAGCAGCATGACTATCACCAGAATACGGAATCGGCCCATCTCCCTCATGTCCGTCCAGTCCAATATTACCTGCAAAAAGACCAAAACATCATGGGCTGCCCTTTTCATTCTCTGGATCCATCCTTTGCGAGCTCCTCTCTGCTCCTTGACCCACGATTATAGGTTCTCCGACTCCAATGTTGACAATGTAGGTGTCGCCGACCGAATTGCCTGTGCTAGGGTGACCTCCGTCAGCCAACGATGCACGGCCATCACGGCGGGCAATATTCTAGTCTTTCGGGTAACCATTCTTCTTGTAACACACAGATTATGTGTGCCCTAATCTGCGACAAAACGCACATTTTGGCCGGCGGGATGATGAATTGGTCATAAAACAACCGTCTGACTGCTGTGATTCATCTTTTGTTTGAATTTTCAGAGGATTCTATTAGAAATTCGTTTGAGTTGCAAGACCCGATCCAATTCCCGATGATGAGGTCGATCTGCCGAAGGCCGCCTGTGAATGTATAATTGCATTCCTGGCAGCTTCCCGTCGAATTATTGCATATGCAACTTCGACTGAGGGAAGAGGAATTCCTTTGAGGATGTCGCGAACAATGAGTTCAAATTCAGAGTTTAAACTTGTGAGGAAAGTGAATAGTCTGTTCTCTTCCTTCATTGTATTGAATTTCTCCATATCGGCCGTGGTGTCCATCAGATTCGGACGCCGACGATCAATTTCGAGCCACAGGGAACTCACCTGCCCATAATAGTCTTCAATTTATAATTGTCCCTGAGTCATGCGATCCGCCTTAGTCATAAGATCGAAGATTTGCAATGAATCTTCTCCGGCAGTAAATGTTTTTTTTCAAAATTCTCCAAAGTTCATATGAGTTCGGATAATGCGCATATTTCTGGATCAATTTTTCTCCATGGATCTAGTTATCCATCCGAAAACCTGAGAATCCCGTTCTCTCCCCTTGGAATAATTGGGATCCGATTCTGCAGGGGCCTTCGCCTCCCCTGAAATATACTCGTATCTCCCTCGTCCAACGATATACACCTCCATGAGTCGTGCCCAGAGCACATAATTATGGTTATCGAGCTTGATCTCAATAACGGCTGATAGATTTTGATCCTCTGACTCCGGGGTGGAGGATGATGAGGAACTGTTACTAATTTTGGATTTTTGGGCCACGAACAATTGAAACTGCTCGAATTGTTCGGCCAGAATACTCTTCGAATCGGTGAGCGTCTGCTGTCCGGCCATGGTGCACCTTTCTGCCAAAAAACCGTGAGAATAAGGGATAGCCCTTAGGCAGATGAGGAAAAACAGGATCGTTCCTGCTCTGATACCATGAAAAGAGAAAATATATGCGGAATTGTAAAAAGACACAAGGATTTACGTAGTTCGGGAGAAATCCCTACTCCACGGAAAGAGTGTTCTTCCGGGTTTTTTCTCTTATATCTTTCCCACCGTTCTTTTCTCATATATATACAAGAGGATTTCTCAACTACCATAAATGTAATCCCTTTCAATTAGGGATGTGATCCTATAATTTAGGGATCACGAAAAGAAAAGGAATAGGTCATTTAATTTTTGTGTGATTGAGTTGTCATCCCTAATTTGATTTGTCGGCTATGTCACGGGGGAAACCGGATCATATCATGGCTGTTTTATGCGCATTCACACACAACAAGAAATACTCAAGGTATGTTCAATTCCGTTTTCATTTTCCGGTTGATGATTGCTGCACCATGATTTTAAACAACATATGCAGAATGTTTGTTAGCCTTTTGCTATTTCTTAATGTTCTGTTGCTTTTATTGGCCCCGGACATTTCCACGTTGCAGCCTCATTTTTTGCCTGCATCTTCTTATACTCCAAATGTGTGTGAGTTGGATTTGTTTTTGTTAGAAATACCCGCTATGTTTATACATTTTGTTGACCTCGAGCCCCAAATCATCGAGCCTCCAAATCCATCCTCGAGCCTACAAAATGGAAAAAGCAGCCTCCAATATGGAAAAAGTGACGTGAGCATTAAATACCATCTCCTGTATATATATGGCACCAAAACACCATTGTAAATGTGAGACAAGTGATATGAAAGAAAGAAATATTTTCCTCCCGTGGACGTAGGCAAAGTCGAACCACGTAATCCTTGTGTTCATGTGTGTGTTTATGTTCTAAACTCGTGTCTTCATGGTATCAGAGCCAGGTTGTGAATCCCAAATTTCGTCATATACCAATCCTTAGACAGTGATCAAGGATGACAGAGCAAAAGGCCATCGTTAAGGCGGCAAGAGTGTTGGGAGAACAACTCGCCACCATCATGGAAAGCAAACAAAATGCGTCTGTTCCAAAGGATGAGGAAAAGAGCAGCGAAAGCCAGAATCCGGCTGACATCAACCTCAAAGAGGCTCTCAATAATCACAACTACCCGGTATGGCATAGACGAATGGAGATAGCCATTGGCGGCAGGGGCCGCATTGAGCATATTACAGGAGATCCCTCTCCCCCTGAAAAAGGAGAACCCGGATACCGTCATTGGCGGGAGAGAGATCTCCAGGTTTATGACTGGATTACAAAGAATATAGAAGACGATATTGCCCAACAGTACATGAATTTTCCGATTGCATATGATCTATGGAAGGGCCTGATGAAAACGTTTCAATCTAGAGAAGATAATCTCTAGATTTTCAACTTAATAATGAGAGCGGACAAATTGACGCAGGGAAGCATGAGTATAGAAGACTTTTACAGCAAGAGTAAAAACCTATGGATGGAGGTGGATCGCCGGCGACCGAACCCGATGAAGGATCCGGACGACAACATTCAATTCAATACCTTACAAAACGAGCACAAGTTGTTCAAATTTATTGCAGGACTTGACAATATATTTGATGCAATTGTAAGGGACATACTCAAAGAGGAAGAACTACCGGATATTGACGTAGCCTACGCCACCGTTCGGCGAGAGGTGGCACGACGTAACATCCTCAGACCGACGGGTCAGAATGGCAAATCAGGCAATAATCCTAACGGATCGGGCCTGGGATCCGGACTCATCATCCACCATGGGTTCGGAAATTTAGGTCATTTGGGTCATGGGTCGGGTAACCCACAAGATGCAGAGAAGGGATCCGGTTGTGATTAAGGCGGGGTCCATCTCGGTGCCGGACGAATCGGGTCGTCCTTGAACCAGCAAACTCCACCTTACACAACTTCAACTGCCACTGTCGCCTGTGGGAATCCATCACCACAGTATGAAAACAGGTCAGATCTGGGAAGGTTCCAGTCATCCTTCCAACGAGAAACTCGAATCTACAACTTTTGTCGTATTCGGGGACATATTTGTCGAGATTGTCGACGGGCGACTGGAAATCCTCATGCACACGGTCGGCGGTAGCCAGGAAATTGGTCAGGCTGAGGCACGGTAGCTATGGGGGAGAGTCTAGAGGAAGGGACAGAAATAGAAGGATTGGCCACAGTTGGCGGCGGAAGGCGATACACCGCCGCCAACCACTGCATCACCGGAGCAAATTTCCAGGTCACCAGAAGAGCACGAGACCGAAGTGTCTCACAGAGTGGAGAAGGAGAAGGGTTCGGTGAAGACAGAAGAAATCCGAATGTTGAGACAGGTAAACGATTACATTTTTTCTCCTCTTCCAGGCCATATTTTATTGGGCCATCACCTTATTATTACGAAAATGGGCCATCAAATAAAGAAGGAGTAAAAAATAATGGAGTTGGGCTGATACAATCTGGCCCATTGAAGAAACAAGCAGGTCCTGGACGGGGTGAACTTCAGCAAAAAATTCAATTGAGCGGGTCAAAATTTTTTGGAAATGGGTGCTTCGGAAAATTTGACGACGATATATCGTATGCATTATTAAGTTCTCATTACAAAACCCGATATTGGATTTTTGGCTGTGGTGCTACTGACACAATTACCTATGATTCTGCTGATATTATTGGCTCGCAGGTACCCCGCAAGAAAATAATTCTGACGGCAAATGGAGAAAAATTACCTGTTTCGAAAGCAGGGACAATTGAGATAACACCATTACTCAAGCTATCCAATTGTCTCTTAGTCCCTTCTTTATCACACAAATTACTCTCTATTAGCCATGTCACACGGGAATTAAATTGCACAGTATTGATGTATCCAACCTTCTGTATTTTGCAGGATATTCGGACGAAGAAAGTCATTGGGCATGGCAGTGAACAGGATGGGCTGTACTACGTTGATGATGTTGAAGTCAGTGGCAGTACTCTAGCAACAACATCAGATAAAAAAGGGTGGTTATGGCATTGCCGTCTAGGGCATCCCTCAGATGGTTATCTTCGAAAATTATTTCCTACACTTTCATGTTTTCCTATTCAATGTGATTCCTGTTCTCGTGCTAAGACTCATCGTGCATCTTTTACAACTAGTCTGTCGCGTGCGGAAAAACCATTTGAACTTATTCATGTAGATGTTTGGGGTCCTACCCCGATTGTGGGCGGGAATGGATTTCGATTTTATCTGTTATTTGTTGATGATTGCACTAGGATGTGCTGGATTTATTTCTTGAAACATAAGTCGGATGTGTTTGAAAAATTTACACAATTTTACCAAATGCTTCTCACCCAGTTTGGTTCAGGCATGAAAGTCTTCCGTACAGACAATGGTGGGGAATTTGTCAACCAGACAATGAAACAATTCTTCACATCTTGGGGACTTGTTCATCAAACCACTTGCTCTCATACCCCGGAACAGAATGGGGTGGCAGAACAGAAAAATCGAGTGTTACTGGAAATTACAAGGGCTATCATGTTGGACTCTGGTGTTCCTGCAGCTTTTTGGCCTGAGGCTGTGAATACAGCAACCTATCTTGTTAACCGCTTGCCAACGAAAATACTGAAATTGGAAACCCCTGTGCAGGTATTATCCTCCTTTGTGAGAATACCCACATACCTCACCTTATTTTCTCGGATCTTTGGATGTTCCGTCTTTGTCCATATTCCTAATAATCATCGGACAAAACTCGAACCATGTGCTTTGAAGTGTGTGTTTGTTAGCTATGGAGTGAATCAGAAAGGATATAGGTGTTATGATCCGGTCTCACAGCGCGTGTATACCACGCTTCATTGTGATTTTGTGGAGTCTGAGTTCTTCTACTAGGCAACGTCGTCTAGTGGTCAGGGGAAGCCTCAGTGTGACTCACTAGACTGGGTTGCCATATCTCCGCTTGATGTGCCTACCAAACAGCCCATCCCACTGCCATGCGACACTTCTTCTCCGAATATCGAGGTAAGTGCTCCTAATTCATCTGGTTTATCTCACCCTACATGTTCGGCTTCTTCTTCTGTACAGCCTACTGCTGATATAGTTGATGAGTCTGATGACACGATCACACATGAAGTTGACGCTCCTGATTCTGGAATCAATAATGAGGAGCATGTGGGGGCAACAACGCGTATACTACCTGCGTGAAGCACAAGGGGTATTGCGGCAAAAAGGTACTCACCTGATCATATTCTCGGAGAAAAGAGATATCCAATGGCACATTTGTTCAGGGAGAGCGAATCGGAGACTGCTAGGGCATTCATGATAGCCCTATATAGTGAGGAGATTCCGAAAAATGTAGAAGCTGCTATGCGTATTCCAGAATGGAAGGAGGCTATAGAAACTGAGATGAGGGCCCTACGGAACAGTCACACATGGGTAAAAAGGAAACTACCTCAGGGAAAGCGCTCAGTTGGATGTAAGTGGGTATTCACCATTAAAAGGAAAGCTGATGGCTCAGTTGAAAGATACAAGGCGAGGCTAGTAGCGAAAGGATATACACAGACTTATGGGGTAGATTACTCAGAAACGTTCTCTCCTGTTGCCAAAATAGATACCATTCGAGTACTATTTTCAATTGTAGCAAATAGGGATTGGCCGTTATACCAGTTTGATGTGAAGAATGCTTTCCTTCATGGAGATTTGGAAGATGAGGTTTACATGGAAGGACCCCCTGGTTTCTCAAGTGACTTTCGACCTGGAGATGTGTGTTTATTAAAAAAGGCATTGTACGGCCTAAAACAGTCTCCCCGTGCCTGGTTTGGACGATTCACACTTGCTATGAAGAAATATGGGTATGTACAGAGCAACTCAGATCACACACTATTCATAAAAAGGAGAAACAGGAGTATCACTTGTCTTTTGATTTACGTTGACGATATGATTATTACCGGGGATGATCAAGAAGTGATGATCACCTTGAAGAAGAATCTATTTGCTGAGTTCGAAATGAAGGACCTAGGAAAACTTAAGTACTTCCTCGAGATAGAGGTAATGAGATCAAAAGAAGGGATACATATTTCCCAACGGAAGTATATTCTAGACTTACTAGCTGAAACAGGGATGCTGGAGAGTAAGCCGGTGGACACACCTATGGTACCAAATCATGGATTAACGATGGTGGATGGTGCGGATTGTGTAGACCAAGTAAGGTATCAACACTTAGTTGGAAAACTGATTTATCTCTTCCATACCAGACCAGACATAGCATATGCTGTTGGAATTGTGAGCCAGTTTATGCACAACCCACAGAAGAATCATATGGATGCAGCTCTGAGGATTGTGAGATATCTGAAAGGGACACCAGATACAGGAGTGATGTTCAAAAAATATGGGCATCTAAGGATGGAGGCGTATACTGATGCTGATTGGGCAGGGAACCCAATAGATAGGAGATCAACGTCTGGGTACTTCACCTTTATTGGGGGTAACCTAGTGACCAAGAGAAGCAAGAAACAAAAGGTAGTAGCATTATCAAGCGCGGAGGCAGAATTCAGGGGTATTTCGAGGGGGTTGACAGAGGTGTTGTGGCTGAGGAAATTAATGACTGAACTTGAATTTCCTCCAGAACATTCATGTCCTCTATGGTGCGATAGTCGAGCTGCAGTACATATTTCAGAAAATCCGGTTCAGCATGATCGAACCAAACATGTGGAAATTGATAGACATTTCATCAAGGAGAAATTGGAAAGTGGTGTCATTACACTCCCGTACGTGAGATCTGAGGATCAGCTAGATGACATACTTACCAAGGCAGTAACAGGCCGAGTCTTCCATGAGACATTGTACAAGTTGGGCATTGGACATCCCAGTGCCCAACTTGAGGGGGAGTGTTGACTGTTGACCTCGAGCCCCAAATCCTCGAGCCTCCAAATCCATCATCGAGCCTACAAAATGGAAAAAAGAGCCACCAATATGGAAAATGTGGCATGAGCATTAATACCATCTCATGTATATATATAGGTCACCAAAACACCATTGAGAAGTGTACAGACAAGTGATATTGAGAAATAAAAGGATGAAACAATTTTCCTCCCGTGGATGTAGGCATAGCCGAACCACGTAATTCTTGTGTTCGTGTGTATGTTTTATTCTTGCCTTCACGTTTACACTATTCACACATATGAATCCCATGATTTAAGATATTATGTTTAGTTTTCACTATAAATAATCCCCGTTGTAACTTAGAAATGATCATGGAACTCCTTGTTTCCAAAAATTCTCTTTCATTATATATTGTTTCGATACTTTCAATATTAAAGATCCATAGATCGATACTTAACAAGTAACTTACATATAAAAAAACTTGCTTGAAATAGCTAACGCATAACGACTACGCATGCACACGACTGATCCGAATTTCGTGTACAACGTGTAAACAACTTCCCTTGAAGCAAGCGAAACGTGAAATAAATTAATGCCTCCAGTGCGATCCTTTGTTGCTCCAAGTTCGACAACAGAATAACTAATGTGGCCATAAATACTTTTTCACTTTCTTCTTTTTGCGTTAAACCATTTGTAGTGCACACTCCATCGACTTCCCCTTGCTGCCTGCCACAGCTGACGAAAGAGATCGAACAATTAAACTGAAGTTTATTTTATAGAAAGCCATCTCTGTCGATCCAAAGTTGGAGAATAATGGGGTGAATATGAAAGAATCAATCAATCAAAAAGTTTTGCATCTATTGTAAAAAAGTGCTACGAAAGTAACCAATCGTGGTGGCACGATTGGATGGTTAGTATTATTTTGGTTTCATGTATGATTTCCGGTTAGAGTGTCGATTCCGATTCACATTTTAGGTACAAACTTGCTTACAAAATACAAGCTTTTTATGGTTGGAAAGAAAAGAATATCTAGATAAAGAATAAGGATAGATTTGTGTCTATTTTCAAATTTTTTCTATATTAGCCTAGATTTGATGTATCAAAATCTCGAAATTTATCTTAACTAGATTTGAGAAGTGTCTATATTTATTGTATGTGTAACACTCGAAAATCATACAAGAAAAAGAATAAGAGCTCTTTCCGTGGACGTAGGCTATTGCCGAACTACATAAATTCTGCGCATTTTAATTCCTTTATGGTATCGGAGCTAGGGTTATTGTCCCAAATCCACTCATCATCTACCATCTAGTTCCTCCGGCGGCAATTCCGACCGATGGGAGAATCCGCTGCATTCACTGAGGCCACCAAGGCACTCACACAACAGTTAGCAGCGATTATGGAGAAGCAACAATCAAGAACATCATCTTCTGATGGGATTCAATATGATGTACGGATTTAAGTTAAATTATACAACAACAAATACGTTCTTTGGGCGCAACTCATGAAAGTTGTGATTGGAGGAAGAGACTGTTATGATTTTTTGACCGACAAGCCGCCGGCAGAAGGGGATCTGACGTACAAAACATGGAGAAAAAAGGATCTACAAGTTTTTTCGTGGCTCACTAACAATATGGATCGGAGTAATGTGCGGGATACATCCACTTCCCAACATCAGAAAGTTTATAGCGTACTCTATCCAAGACTTTCAAAACTGGAGAGGATAGCTAGCAGATTCTTGATTTAAAGACAAAAGTGGATCTTTTAACACAGAATCAGTGTAGCATTGAGGAATACTACAACAAATCCAATAGCCCTGGATGGAAATTGATAGGAGGAGGTCAAATCCAATGAAATTTGAGGAAGATATTACAAAATACAATGAACTTCAATCTGAAGATTGGCTTTTTGTGTTTCTGTCCGGACTTGGCAAAATGTTCTCGACCCTATAGTCCGGGACATCCTAAAGGCGAAACCTCTGCCGGGAGTTGACGAAGCTTATGCAACTCTTCGATTTGAAGCTGCGCGCCGGGAAATACTGAATCCGACGGCCAACTCCGAGACCCATCAGAATGTGGGCTCTGGCTCGGGCCTTTCAGCCTAAATCTCTGCCCATTCATCATGTGGGCCTATCACAGTGACCCATTTGGAGACGTTGCTCGATGGACCAAATTCAAAAATAGGCGGAGCCCACTTTAGTGGGCCAGGTGGTGTCTGATCCGGCAACAACGACCTGACGGCCCAGAATCAGACCGGATACCCAAATCCGACCCGGACTCGAACCAAAAACACCGATCAGAACCGAACGTATCCCAATTGCCGCCCCGATTTCGGCCATTTTCAGGGCGGTTGCCAGTTAGAAGGGGCTAATTCAGACACCACTTCATCATTCCGGCCCAAATGCGAGTATTATGATCGATTGGGACACCTGCATAAACAATGTTACCGTAGAGTTGGATATCTGGTGAATCACTCGACGAATCGAAGGTACAACGGCCATAATCGAGGCACAATTGCTGTTGGCAAAGGAATTGACCAAGAGGATGATGGAGAGCGCAACTTCGAAGCATTGGGGGTCGGGAGGCGACAGCCCGTACCTCAACTTGCAAACTCCAGCATCAGCGGCAAATATTATGTGGAAACTGCCAGAAGTGATGACCTTAGTGACCAACAGAACTCATGCCAGATCTCAAATGGAGAAATGAAGGTGTATCACGGTGCAGAAAGTCACACGGCAGGAACATGTATAAAAGCAAGGAGGGTAAAATTACCTCCTTGCCCCTCCTTATCTATTAATGCCAAGTATTTTTCAGAAGGGTGTTTTGGGAATAATGAAGATTTTGATTTTGGGATTATAAATTCATGTGCTGATAACCCGAAGGTGAAAAATAATCAGTAGATTTTCGATTGTGGTGCGACTAATACATTGACTTATGATATTAATGATCTTTGTGAGACACAGGGTCATCGAAAATGGAGTATTCAAACACCTAATGGAGAGCTCCTGTCTGTTGAGGGTGCTGGGATAATTGAGATCACTCCGTGTCTCAAATTATTCAATTGTCTATATATTTTGGTTTTATCTCATAAATTATTCTCCATTAGCCATATTACGAAAGAGCTGAACTGTGCTGTCCTAATGTACCCTTCGTTTTGTGTGTTGCAGGATATTTGGATGAAGGAGATCTTTGGGCGTGGTACTGAATGGGTTAGATTTTACTATATGGACGAAGTCGTTCCTCCATCAAAATCCTTGTCTGTTCGTAGTCCTGCATCCCAGAAAAGTTTGTTGTGACACAAACGTTTAGGTCAACCCTCCAATAACTATCTCAAGAAGTTGTTTCCTCATTTATATGGTTTTTCTATTTTGTGTGGCTCATGCCTACGGGCTAAAGCTCATAGAACTTCCTTTTCTCCTAGCTTATCACGTACTAATAAATTGTTTTCTATTATTCATTCTGATGTTTGGGTACCTGTCCCTGTTGTTGGAGGTAGTGGATTGAGATATTTTGTTCTGTTTATTGATGACAACACTCGTATGAGTTGGATATATTTTTTGAAAAATAAATCTGAGGTTGTTGGCAAGTTTATTAAATTATATCGTATGATTTTTATCCAATTTGAGTTGCCTATTAAAATCCTTTGCTCAGATAATAGGGGGAATTTGTGAGTTCTCAGATGTCCATGTTTTGCGCTGGCAAGGGGTTGATCCACCAAACCACTTGTCCCTATAGCTCTAAACAGAATGGCGTGGCTGAAAGGAAGAATCGCTTCCTACTTGAAATAACACATGCAATCATGTTGGAGTCTAGGGTACCATCATTGTTTTGGCTTGAGGCAGTTGCAACAGCCACCTATTTGACGAATTGCCTACCTACCAAGATACTAAATTTGGCCACACCTCTCCAGGCCTTATCGTCTAATACTCAGGTTCCTCCTTACCGCACTTTATCTCCACGAGTGTTTGGTTGTTCTGTGTTTGTTCACATTCCAAAGGTGAACCGTACGAAGTTTGACCCATGTTCTTTGAAGTATATATTTGTTGGCTATGGAGTACATCAGAAAGATTATCGATGTTATGATCCAGTATCCAGAAGGCTATTTACTACAGTCCATTGTGACTTTGTTGATGATGAGTTTTATTTATGTCATGCTCCTACATCTAGTGGTCAGGGGGAGACCAGGAGTGACCCACTAGATTGGACCATCTTACCATCCGTCATGCCCGAACCTCAGAAAGAGCTACCCACTTCTATCATAGCCGAACCACCACAGGTCACGTCCCCAGCTCCATTGCCGCTCCCACTAGTACAGTCTGGAGGCTCTGTGGTACCATTGACCCCACCTTCTTTGGATATCCAGGTGAGTACCCTTACAAAGCCTTTACTTGAGGAATCTGTATCTGTTAATCCTGCAGGTATTCCACCGACTCTTGTGCTTCCTGAGCTATCTACCATAGGAGTAGCACCTCTGAGATATGTTACTGATCACGTGCTTGGCCCAAAGAGATATCCTGTTGCCAACTTGTTCCGGGGGAGAGTATCGTCATCAGCTAAGGCATTCACTATGGTCTTATATCAGGAGGAGACCCCCATAAGTGTGGAAAAAGCATTGAGCATCCCTGAGGGGCGGAAAGCAATGGAGACAGAAATGGAGGCTTTGCAGAAAAACAATACATGGAAAAACTGTGAATTGTTGGAAGGGAAGCATCCTGTTGGATGCAAGTGGATCTACACAATTAAAATGAAAGCTGATGGAACAGTTGAGAGATTCAAAGCGAGATTGGTGGAAAAGGATATACCCAGACTTATGGGATTGACTACTCTGAGACTTTTTCACCTGTGGGTAAAATAGATATCATTTGTGTGTTATTTTCTATTGCAACTAACAGAGACAGACCACTACATCAGTTTGATGTGAAGAATGCTTTTCTTTATGGAGATCTGGTAGAGGAAGAATATATGGAGAGTCCACCTGATTTTTCGACACAATGAAGGATGCAAACTGAGAAAAGCTCTCTATGGTTTGAACGCTTCACCATGGCTATGAAGCGATATGGATACCATCAAAGTAACTCTGACCACATCTTATTTTTGGAATGACGACCTCAAGGAATCACTTGCCTCATTATATATGTTGATGACATGGTAATAACAAGAGATGATGTGGAAGAAGTAGCAGCTCTGAAGGCTAGCCTGTTTAAGGAGTTCGAGATGCAGGACTTGGGAGCATTGAAATATTTTTTGGGAGTTGAAGTATTTCGATCCAGAGGAGGAATCTACATCTGCCAGCAAAAGTATAACTTGGATCTGTTGGCTGAAATGGGTCTCATGGAGTGCAACCCAACTGATTCACCCATGTTACCTAATCATGGTCTCAGAATTATGGACAGGGCTGAACTTGTTCAGCAAAGGCAGTACCAACACCTTGTGGGGAAGCTGATATATCTGTCACACACCAGGCCTGATATTGCATATGTTGTGACTATTGTGAGTCAATTCATGCATCGACCTCAGAATGATCATTGGGAGGCGACACTCGGGATTGTTCGATATTTAAAGGGAACCACAGGCACTGGTGTAATATTCAGAAACAATGGTCACTTGACTATGGAAGCGTACACAAATGCTGATTGAGCTGGAAACTCAGTGGATCGCCGATCCATTTCTGGATATTTTACATTTATTGGTGGAAATTTAGTTACATGGAAGGGCAGAAAGCAAAAGGTGGTGGCCTTATTGAGTGCTGAGGCAGAATTCAGTGGCATAGCAAGATGAGTTTTAGAAATCTTATGGTTGAGGAAGCTGATGACAGAGTTAGGCTTTCCTCCCGATAAAGCATGTCCCTTGAGGTGTGATAATAAAGCGGCGGTTCAGATCTCTGAAAATTCTATACAACATGACAGGACAAAACATGTGGAAGTTGACAGACACTTTGTTAAAGAAAAATTAGAAAATGGGGTGATCACACTCCCCTATGTGCGATCTGAGTACCAGTTGGCAGACATTTTGACGAAAGTAGTTGTTGGGTGGTCATTTCATGAGACTGTAAGCAAGTTGGGTGTTGGACCCTCCAACATTCAAATTGAGAGGGAGTGTTGGAAAGAGAAGAATATCTAGATAAGGAGTAAGGAGAGATTTGTGTCTATCTACAAATCTCTCACATATCTCTTGGGATTTGATGTATCAAAATTCCGAGATTTACCTTAACTAGATTTGAGAAGTGTCTATATATATATATTGTATGTGTAACACTCGAAAATCATACAAGAGAAAAAATAAGGAAGAGTTCTTTCCGTGGACATAGGCTATTACTGAACTACGTAAATTCTACGTATTTTAATTCCTTTATTTATAACATTATTTTTGTTGACTAAGTTAATTATTTTAGTTTATTTATGTTATGAATTCCTATATACCCGTGATAAAAAATTAGTATGAATTCCTATATACTCGTGATTAATAATTAGTATGTGTGTCATGGTATCAGAACATGACGAACCTGCAAAGCCTCAAACTAGAGAACAAAATATTGTCAGGATACGATCCAAGTAGCCAACACCAACACAGTCAGCAACCTGATATGTAAAGATACAATAGATCATATTTTCAGTTATTGTGAAATCACAATTGCAATTTGGAATGCCTTGCATAACTGGATTGAATTATCGTAAGGGACCTTCAATTTGGTGCCCACCCTGACCGAATTCGAAGGAAAGAAACCAAAGAATCTCAACGACGACATATTGCGAGCAATCTGGTTTTGCTTCAACTGTCATATTGGAATGCTAGAAACACATCACATATTGAAGGCTCAGTCTGCAAGAAGGACGACGTCTTACACAGATTAAAGATCATGCCTTGGGAATGGTACAAAGCGAGAATGGATGGAAAGTTAGATGTCACCATAATGAACTGGCAAATTAGGTCTGGTCCCATAATAGCCCATTAAGCATTTTTTGGAATTGGGCTAAGAGGTAGACCCGTTTTTTGTACATTCGTCCGAATATCAGTGAGGCCGTACCATGGTTTAAGGTAAACAAACAATGGTCGTGGTAGGACTGCTTGAAACCAAACTCAAGGATTTTGGCTGTAAATTCTTTGTTTCACTGACGGGAACTTTGTTTGAGCCCATAGATGGACTTCCGAAGGAGACACGCTTCATTCTTAACAGCTGATTTGTGTCCAGAGGGCAAACTCATATATACTTCTTCATCCAATTTACCATGCAAGAAGGCATTGTTAATGTCACGCTGACAAACTAGCCATCCTCTCTGTGTAGCAACTGATAATAGGAGATGAACTGTAGTGTGTTTAGCTACGGGGGAAAATTGTCAGTAGAATGAAGTCCCTCGACTTGGTTATAACATCTGGCCACAAGGCATGCCTTGTGTCTCGATACAAATCCATCTGAATTCAGCTTTAGCTTGTAGATCCATTTACAACCAATTGGTTTCTGCCCTGATGATAACTGTGTAATGATCCAAGTTTCATTTTTCTCCAATGCTTCAAGTTCATATTTCATTGCAATGATCCATTATTGACTTTTGATGACCTGAGAATAGTAGGTTGGCTCTGGGAGAGATGAGCTAGACATCAAGCAGGATTCTGCTGGAGTAGGGAGATTATGAGGAGAATAGGGCTCTGCCATCAAGTAATCTACGCGCCAAGCAGGCACTTTGGTAAGGCGAGTACTTCCTGCTGTGGAGGTGGTGATGGACGATCAGCAGAAGTTTGTGAAGAAAGATGATTAGGCGAAGTTGGATCAGGAACTTTGGGTGGAGGAGACAAAACTAGTGTGAGGATAGAAGTAGGTGGAGCAGGTGTGAGGGGAGGACTTGAGATTGGATCATGAGTTACAGGATAAGATGTGAAAGTAGAGGTATGATCATAGATGTGTAATGGTACTAACAAAGGTGCGTTATCTGCTAAAGTAGAATGTGAAGGCAGTGAAGACGAGTATGAGAACTCATTCTCATAAAATATGAAATCTCTAGAAACCAGAATTCGTTTGCTCTAGAGATCAAAAATCTTGTTCACTTTACTGATTGTAGAATAGCCGATGAACACACCTTTGAACGCTCGGGGATCAAGCTTCTATTTGGAGGGTGATGTGTTGGTCATATAACATAGACATCTGAAAACCTTTAGGTGTGATAATTCTGGAGCAACTCCAAATAATTTCCGTGTGGACTCCGTTTCAGTGTTGCTGTAGGCAACCTATTAATTAGATAAGCAATTGTAAGTACAGCCTCTTCTCAGAAACTCTTAGGCAGGGAAGCATGATGAAGTAATGTACGAGCCATCACAAGCTAATGACGATCTCGGGAATGCCATTCTGTTGGGGTGTATAGGGTGAGCTTTTCTAGTGAATAATGCAAAGGGATGCTGTGAGGGATGAGAAAGTTTGGTTGATAAATTCTGAACCGTTGTCTGAGAAGAAAATTTGGATGAACGTATGAAACTGAGTCTTAACTAGACGGAAGAATGACTCCATAAGTGAGTATGTGTGTTGTCTTAGATTTCATGAGATAAACCCATGTTCCCCGGGAAAAATCATCCACGAGAGTTAGAAAATATGTTGCTTCCGTGGTTGAAGGTGTTTAATATGGTCCCCATATATCCCCATGAACGAGTTCAAACCATCTAGTAGAGTGAGTTGTATGAACAGGGAATGGGACCAGTGTTTGTTTGCCAACATGACATGCATCACAAGGTTTAAAATCAGAAAACCCCATGTCATTACAAAATAGATTAGATAAAACATGTTTAGTGGTATGACCAAGTCTTTCATGCCATACAGATGATGAAACAAACTGTGCAACTAAAATAGATCGACAAGCTGTGTTCGATTTATGCAAAACATGATTCTAAAAGGGAGCTATATGCTGCAGCAGAAGATCTTGCAAAAGGGGAGTTGGGGTTGAGCTGAAGATGTATAACCCTCTAAACTCCCTCCCAGTAGCTACGACTCTCCTAGAGGGAAGGTCCTGCATAACACAAAAGGAGGGATAAAAAGCAACACTTAGTTTTGAAGTTGTATTGAGTTTGGAGATGGAAAGAAGATTGAACTTAAAACTGGGAACTACCTCCTTTGGTGCTCTCCCAACTTCCATACGAACCATATCAGCCATCTTGGAAAATAATACTCGGGTTTAGCTGACAAGTTCTTATGACACCCATGGTGGCCATAGTTTTATCTGCTTGTCTAACTTTTCCATTTTTCATCTCACACAAGTTACTGAACAAGTTCATATTATGGCACATGTGACTCGAGGCGCCAGAATCAATCACCCACACATCAAGAGGTAGTCAATCAGACACTACAAGAGTTGTGATTAAAGTTTTGCCTGTATGCTCAGTGTCCTCCTGCAGATTGAGTCCAGAGTGAGGTTGAGTGATATGAAGTACCTCCTTTAGTGCTCTCTCAACTTCCAAATGAACCATATCAGCCATGTTGGAGTCGTCTGTTTTAGATTGATAGTCCATATCCAGAGGAGATGCAACAATATTTGCAAAGTTTTGCACTCCTTTTCCCTTCCTTTGTTGCTCCTTCGGACGAAAACAGTTCTCCTTCGGACGAAAATAGTTCTCCTTCGAGTGACCTTGCACTGTGCAACGGTTTCAAGTTTTCAGTTTATAACACTCTGTTATGGAATGTCCAAGAAAGTGGCAGTGTTCACAATGAATCTCTCCTCTATTATTCCTTCGATCATTAAACCTTCCTCCCCTTCCTTCAAAATGTGCACGACCAGCAGTGGGAACACACTGTACATTGGCATTCACGTTGTTAAGAGGTTTATATGAACTCAAGAACTTGGTCAGCAGTGCACCCTGATCATTGATGTTTAACCTCAGCATGTTCTCTTCCCTCTGTTTTTCTACCATCAGAATGGTATAATAGGATTTGTTCAAGCTTGGAAGTGGCTTTGTCGCCAATATCTGGCTGGAAACAGTATCAAACTTTGCTTTCAATCCGAACAGAAATTTCATTAAACGCTCTTCCTCCATCACTCCACACTTGTACTTGACCACAGGCCAGACAAAATTTAGTTCATCCCAGAGGCCTTTGAGTCTACTGTAATAGGCTGTTACAGTATCACTACCCTGCTTCATATCAGCAATTTCACGGCAAATTCTGAAGACCATCGGTCCATTGAATTCGCTCAGTCTTAACTCATAGGTCTCTCCCAAAGGTAGTTGTATATTGAACCTCCTTATCTATTGAGTTATACAGCCAAGAAGTTACCATGTGGTCTGCGCTCTTCCACACTTCATATTCTTCAAATTCATGGTCGTGGGGGTTCGTGCGTTTCATCAATTAGGATCAGCTTCCTTTTGGCTCCCAAAGCCATACGAATTGTCCTTGACCATGAATAATAATTCTTTGTGTTTAAGAGCACGGTGACTAACACCATGCCCGTCTCGTCTGAGTCACGAATCCTGACCGCTCCTTGCCTACAGTGTTTGGAACAATTGCTGAAGTTTGAGAGTGAATGGCAACGGTCTGGTTCAGATCAACAAGAGCTTTGAGTGCAGCTTCCTATATAGCCTTGAGTGTAGTTTCCTGTGAGACAGTGACGGCAGCCTTAAGTGCATCAGTAATAGCAAATTCTTGTGCAACTTTGTTTTTCATGTCAGGAGAAGTTTGAAAAGCAATTTGATTTCTAGGGCAAAATTGATTTGGGCGAGAATTGAAAAATTTTCAAACGCAAAGCTCCGATACCAGCTTGGAGTTTGCTGGACCAGGTTATAACTGCTTTACCTATCACCTTGGCTTGGTTGGTGACTAGAGTAAAAGCACGAATGTGAGATTCTATATGAAACACTTTGTCAGAGGAGAGGCGGATGTGAGAGGAAAAGTTTTTCTTTCACTCTATTTTCGTGTTGCCCTAATTCTCCCTCCCATCAGGGACTGTATCTATACAGGAGTATGGTCCAGCAACAAGGCCCATTGACACTATGACAATATGTACAAAATGCATAATAAACTGTACAACAATAATAGAACTTGGTCTTTAACTTTGGGCTTTGTCAAAGCCACTTGCGAATTGGGCCATTCCAATAGTTTGATGGAAAATTCCTTTGAAGAGAGGGGACACCTCACCATATTATCGACAGCCCAGAACAACCAAAAGAAATCGAAGATGGTTATGATGACTTTATTTTCTCTCTTTGTTATGAAGACTTGCATGCCCAATATATGCAAGATTTTTTTTTCTAGGATCACAAAGATTATTGTGTTTCCTTTGGTGATGTAGTATGTACAAAAACTACCCATTGTGTTTGTTCTATGGAAGTCACTAAAGGTGACCTTTTTATCTGGAGAAGATATCATCCACATTTTTAGTTTGATGACTTATGTTTATAGTCTTCATCAAGGTGAGGCCACTTTCGAGGTGTATCGCTTCAAAAAAGGCTTATGGATGGAAATAGATTGCATACGGCCATAACCCATGATGTATTTTGCTGACATTACCAAGTTCAATAACCTTCGAGAAGAACATCGGCTATTTATATCCTGGTTGGACTTAATCATGAAGCCAGTTGGATGTAGATTGGTCTGGTACAGAGGAATTTGTCGGAAACAAGTCCCACACCGATTAGGCAACTCTAAATCAACTAAGTTAAATAGGAATGTGTGCTACAATCAATCAACTTAAGCTTAAGCTTTTAATGAGAATAAGACAAATCTTCCTATTTGAATTGGTCTAAACACGTACAGCTGCGCACTTGAGTATCGATCCGAGAGAAAGATGGGTTTGTTTGCTAACATGATATCGAAGCGGGCGGTCTGAGTCCCGAGATTATTTGTGAGGGAAGTCTGGAGTGAATTAGGCATGAAGGGGGGTTGGCCAAATTTGGACATTATTTTAGGAGGTATTGATGATTATTTCTGAGGTCCTCATAATTGCTTTCGGAAAAATCCCGAGTATTGATCCCATAATGGGAATTGACCCAATTGGGCATTACGCATGTGGTGGTTCAAGTCTCAACAGGGTATAGTTGGACTTTAGTGTGATTGTTGAAATGTCTTAAACGGATTGTAGATAGAATTATCAACCAACTTAAATAAAAATGTGGTACTACAATCAAGCACCTCGAGCTCAAGGTTTTAATGAGGGTTGACCACATCTTCCTATTTATATTGGCCTACACACGTGCACCTGCGCACGCGAGGCCCGGAGTAGGGACAAATCCATTTTCTAACATGATATTGGAGGCCTAATTTGAATATTATTTCAGAAGATCTCGTTGATAGTTTGTGAGGCCCTCGTAACTGTCTTCGGGAATGTCCCGATTATTGATTCGATAATAGAAATTGGCTCAATTGGGTATATCCATGTAGATCTAAGTCTCAACAGGATTTACTTAGTTGGACTTGAGGGGAAATGTTGGAATGCCCCACACGGATTTCACACATGCATATCAACCAACTTAAATAGAAATGTAGTGCTATAATCTATTACTTTGGGCTCAAGGTTTTAATGAGAGTAACCTACATCTTCCTATTTAAGTTGACCCACACCCACGGACCTGCACACACGAGGACCGAGCCTAGAGTAGGACCGAGTCTATTTTTTAACATGGTATTAGAGTGGGCGGTTTGAGACCCGAGATTGTTTTCGGGAGAAATCCGAAATGAATGGGCCCATGAAGGGGGTTAATCCCAATTTGGGCATTATTTTAGGAAGTCTTGATGATTGTTTTCCAAGTCCTCATAATTATTTTCGGAAAAGTCCCGATTATTGATCTCATAATGGAAATTGGCCTAGTTGGGCATTATCTGTGTGGTAGTCCAAGTCTCAACAGGGTTTATCTATTTGGACTTGAAGGGGATTGTTGAAATGTCCACAAGGATTGGATAAATAATCATCAACCAACTTAAATAGGAACTTGATGCTAGAATAAATAACCTTGGGCTCAAGGATTTAATGTGAGTAGCACACATCTTCCTATTTGAGTTGGATGACACACGCGCATCTGTGTACAAGAATTCCGATCCGAGAGAGAGACATGTCTGTTTTCTAACAGAATTGATTGATTGAGAGGTTTCAGACCCATCTTAAGGCCAATGAAATACCGTCAATTGGATGTAAATGGATTGATTGAAAGGTTTAAGACCAATCTTATAACCACGGAGACTATACTCAAATGTATAGTACGGATTATTCAGAAATTTTTCATTTGCGCCTAAGTTTGATATTGTGGAACAAGGAGCAGAAATGCAAAAGAAACACAGATAAGGTTGAAGGAAAATGCTATATACCACGAATTTGTCTACATATTATGTAATTGGATGACATTCTGTGGCTGACTGAGTGTTGAAAATTCAAGCACGGTATGCCACCCAATAACATCCGACCATATCAAAAGTGTGCACTCCTGCTAATGGTGTATATCACCTCTCAAGATTGAGGGGCGGATAGCTTTGTCATGCATTATCTTTAATAATTAGCCAAATTTGTCACGCTCCCTGTTATTATGCTCTCATCTCAATTATCCCGTCTTTGATAATCATTTTAATTAATAATTTTGATTTTTTATAGGTAATGACGTTGAAGGAATTTGAATCTGTGACCTGTGAGTGCGATTGTTACTCACATAATCATTAGCCCAACCCTGCTTTGACAATTAATAATATTGATGTTTTAATTTTTTAAATTACCAAATCAATTCAAATCCTATTTCATCAATCTCAATTATTATTCAATACATAACCATAATCCTTAATGATTTTGATTGAATTCACGCAAGAGCCAATTAGCCGTATGAAGTAGGCCAGGCGGAGGCCTCTCAAGTTTAAACGAATCGAAAGGCCCATCAACCCAAGAAAGATCGACTCGGGTTGTAAACGCGGGTTCAAATATCGATCCGGGTCTTGGATGAACATGTCTGCTTCATTTGCACTCTCCACCCTGCAGCATCTTGGATTCTACGTTTTTTGCTCTCTTCCGTTTCTTCAAGAACTTGGTGAACCAGACAGCGGAACTCTTCGGGTACCTCGTCAGGTTATTGGCATAGTCTATGTAGACCAGTCCGAATCGAACTGTATACCCTTCGTACCATTCGAAATTGTCGCAATAGGACCACACGAAGTAACCCTTGATCTGCACATCCTCACTGAAATTCGCAATGCACCAACACCCATGTCACAATTTCAACGGTTTGACACACGATTTAGTGAAATCTGGATTAGAAGCTTACTCCATTGCTTTCAGAATGTAGGCGAGATGGTCCTGGTGATATTTGACCCTTACCGTGTCGGCACAGACGTCATGAGCTGTGAGCTTGAAGTCATTCTTTTCGTCCACTCCTATTCGCACCCAGATCTTACAGTTATGAATCAAAGGATCAATGCGTATTTTGTGTGTATGATGTGATGCAGTGTGTGGGTGCATACCATTTTCGGTAATATATATGGGAGGAATATCTTTATAGGTGTTCTTTATGTATTTCAGCAGCTTGTACACTCCCCATGGAACTATGTACAGCCATGTAGAACCGCCCTGAAAAACAAGGTCCAGCTAAAGAAATCAGTGTGCATGTGTTTGTGCTTATGCGTAGATGAAAGGGGTTGTTCTTACCTGAGGTCCAATTTGTTTGCCGTCCATCTCAGCTAGAGAGCAACAGAAAAAAGGTCAATCCATATGGGTTGATATTGATTCTCTAGAAATGTGTAAGGGTACTTGAAAACTTACTGTGGAACGATACACTTTGATCTTTATAGTAGGCCTGTAGTGAGTTAGGCTGATTATCGTTGGCCACATAGTTGGCCGTGTAGTAGTTCAGGCCAAGGAAATCAATGGATCCTTTGAGCATTTCGGATTCTTCTTCTGAAAATGATGCCATATTAGTAGAAGGAACAAAATCTGTCATGCTCTGTGGATATCTGCCCGTTAGTACAGGTTCCAGAAACCTGCGATGAAAACAATCTCATGACATATACCTTGCATATAGTTTGACAAATAGGAAGGCGTATTTATGTAAATTCAACACTGGGTTTGAATACCATCCCATCATAAAATCCATGGCTCTTCTTGAAGCCACGATGTCATCCTCTGAGTTCACATCTAAAGGCTCGTACCATTGGCAGCATAATACCATGCCTATCTTTCCCTCTTGATGCTCCTGGTAGTTCGAAGTATTCATCATATAATTCATATAACGGATACTTAGTTGTTTATAATGAAGGTTATGTTGACTTTGCAACATATGTTAGGTGTCGAGAGTTATGTGTCGAATTCTAATCATGACCATCGAGATGGTGATCCAACACTTAGATCTAATGGTCAATTCGGCACATAACTCATTTATTCGGTACCTAACCTTCGGCACCTTAAAATTTTTCTTGCAGCATGACCCGATACCTGGAATTTTGTTCTGTAAGATTGAACGGCCGCTGCGTGGGCAAGGAGCATATACTTGGCCACCGTATATGCATCTCTAGCCGGATCAGAGTTGGACTTGGAGTTGAAAGAAGTATGGTTGATTGGTGTGGTTCGGCTGGGATTGGGATCATGTATAGCTCTGTAAGTAGTGAGGTTATTTGCGATTTTGTCAGTCGGTGCAGCAGGTTTGCTTGGTGGAAATCTGCCTGTGACATATCCTGAAATGCAGTAGCTCCACGGCTCGTTCAAGGTGATCCAAGACTTTACACGATCGCCAAATTCCCAGAAACACAGCTCCGCAAAGTCACGGAAATCATCCCTGGGTAGTGAGTGAATAATGGACATGAAAACGGTGCTGAGTTTTGAAGTTTTGAGATCAATCTGAGGTGCTTACACTATTCTGGGGCTCAGGAAACCATCGTACTCTTGTTCCAAGCAATATGGAAGATCCCAATGAAAGAGTGTTACATATGGCTCAATTCCGTGGGCAAGGAACTCGTCGATTAGGTTATTGTAATACTGGATTCCTTCTCTGTTAATCCCACCATTGCTTCGTCCACCTGATTGTAGTTCAAGTTTCAAGATAATTCATTTTTTTTTTTTTCTGATTGAGCAAATGTCACATAAATGCTAGATTTACCAGGCAATATTCTTGGCCATGATATTGAAATTCTGCAAGCATCAAAACCCATTTTCTTCATCATCCCAATATCTTCCTGCAACAATAAGTAGGCCACTGAAGCCCATTCAGGAATTGCTTAAAAAAAAGAACTACATAACAAGTCCTTGTGAATTTGATTACTTTGTATCTGTTGTACATGTCAACTGCAATATTGCCGTTTGATCCATCGAAGATCCTGTCTGTAACTCACAACAAAATCCATTGTTATCAATGGAGGCCCTGCAATTTTAGTATACACAATGCACAGAAAAAGTGCAAGCACAAATTCATAGAGAAATTTTATCTCAATTAAATTATTATGGTCTCTTGCTTCAAATTTTGATTGTTGCATTTTGGTCCAATGGGCATGATCATTCGAATCTCATCATTCATATACTGTATCTATAAGAAACAGACCAGGTGTCTCCATCGTAAAAACATCCCACACACCGAGGCCTCTGCCACCTTGTGCGGCTGCTCCTTCGAACTGAAAATCACGCAAGCAAAGTTACTTAGATGGTAAAAATGTTCTTCTCTTTCGTTTAGATTCCCGATCTTTGATTACAAACCTGATAAGAAGATGTGGCCGTTCCAAATATAAAATCTTCAGGAAAATCATCACGAGTGATCCAGCTATTGTCATCCCTTACCATCACGATACTTGTAGAATGATTTTTGTTATCATGTTTCATGTGTTGTCTCCTATTGTTGTTCATAGCTAAACTCCCTTGATTGGCCAATTTACCCATACATATGGGAGGTGGTGGACCTAACCGCTGCTGTTGTAGAACGGGATGAGGTTCGGAAGGCCATTGGCAGAATGTAGGTGAAGCGTTTGATAAATTGTCTGTATGAGTTGGAAAACAATAATCATTAGACAACTGGTGACTCGGCTGGGTGACAACGGGTAAAGACATATCATCAGCGGACATTGATGCTGCACTAGAAGTTGACCGAGGCAGAGTTAATCGAGATATAGAGCTGCACTCATAACGTAGGAGCAGATTCTGAAGTTCTAAGAAAGAAAATGGAATCCAACTTGATGCCAGAGTCATCACAAGGTGCTTAAACTCGGGGCGTAGTCCTTTGAATACAAAGATGTTAAGTTCAGATGGGGTTATTGCACATCCCGCGGCAGCCATCTGTTCTGCCAAGCTCCTGGCCCTGTGAAGATATGCTATTGTGGGCATATCTCCCTGTTCAAGGTTGTAGAGTTGTCGTGTGATGTTGAGGATTTGGTGATGAGAGATCAGTGGAATGGAAGTTTCTCCTCGAGTGTTCCATGGGGCATGGACCTGGGGCATGGTAGCATCAGCAGATATGGATTGAAGAAGCATGGTGGTCAAGAGAAACTGATCCTGATTTTGTGCATCATCTGAAAGAGGAACACCGGAATGGCTAAGACACGGTCTATCTGTGAAACGCAGTAAGCAGCGGGCGATGAAGTCCGGCAACATCTGTGACTTTGAACACTACTACACTGATGGTGTTTAAGCAGCAGGGGTAGATGTCCTGATCCTGAAAACTTACATCTGAGAATATATTTATAAGTGCTCTTGGTCATGGATGATGATCGAATGGATAGATAAAGAAGGAATCAGTGTTCTCCACGAGACTCGTAGTTTGGGGTGAGCAACTGACGAAATATTCTTATTTATGTGAAAAGGTGTGGCACCATGCTCTTCACGTTCACTACATCTTTCCCATGCGCTTCGCGTTTGCATGCTCTGCACATACAAGGAGGATCCGCAATTTGATCTGATCTGATCTGATATGAAGAAGAGACGAGATAAATTAAAAGGTGCCATATAGTCTGGAGGAATGGAATAGGAAAATGAAGCTTCAAGTGGGACGGCGACAATTCGTTGGCATACCGGAATCCGACCTAAAACTGCCGAAGAAATTCAATGGTACAAGAATCGCTGCAGGACTGAATCCCAAATTAACCAGATTCTAGCGCAGATACTTCACCACAATCTCAGCGCTGACACCACCGTCGCTCCCCATTTCTTCACGGCATGCCATTCGGCAGACCTCCTCCCATCCACTGCGTTGCCCCTCTACATAAACGATCGGGTTAAACCTCACACTTTCGTTTGCAACTGTCTTCTCAAAGCCCTTTGCCCATTCCAGTACACCAGAGAAATCGCCGATTGTATACTCGTACATGCATAGAAATTCCATATCTGCGAATCATTATCCGGTATCTTTTCTATGACTCTTACCGGAATGAAATCTGTATCTTCCTATCGATTTAAATGACCATGAATGCTCAAATTTATTGCCAAAAACTCTTGTGTGTATGTAATTATCCGGTATCTTTTCCCATAGCTCGATAACTATATTATCACAAACCAGTTTTCTATTTGGCATTATTCGTTCATGGATTTCCTCTCTCATGTAATCTATTAATTGATAAAGAATTCTCGTTTTGTCTCGTTTCTATGGATGCAGGTGGCTGGTGCTGTGCGTAATCGATCAACGGACATGGTTGAGGCCCTTTATTCAATGAACAGGGTAGATCTCCTTTCCCATCATGTCGTAAAATCATATTGTGTGGATCATTTGCCCTCTTGCAACAGTTCCTCTCTCTTCCCATATCCTGAGCTTGTTATCATTTGAAATCATATACCAGTCTATATGAGGACTTCCCTTTCATTTGTCATCATATCTCAATGTCAATGTTGTTTTAGGTGTTGACCGATCAACTCTTGGTGATCTCATGATTTGTTACTAGTTTTGTCTGTCATTTTATGTTAAGCATACTCGTATGAGTTTTAGAATGTAAGATTGGATTGGTTAAATGATTGCAATAGTTTATTTGTACGGAACATATCAGACTTGCGAAGTGTTATTGATTGCATAATAAATGAAACTTTTCTGCTTAATAATTATTGAAGTAATTAAGAACAATCTTTAATTAATTACTATATCTGGCATTGATTACATGATAACCATATTGCTACTGAACATATTTTTGAACTGGGTGGAACAAATGGTTGATTTGTTGATCAAAGAAATTGTATATGTATCTTCTCCATTTGACCATACAAACGTTATTGTGATCTTGAATGTGTAGAATTATTAGACTTTCATCATTGAAGTACATCTCTAGTGGGAAGGTATGTCTACTTGTAATGTGTAATAACTAATAACACTGTCTTCACGTGCGTTTTGTTTGTACTCCCAGGCGTACTTATCTTTACCACATGGAACAGCTTCTGCAGCAGGCTTGACGGCCATGATGACGGATCATTACAGCAATTTGGTGAGCTAACGGTCAATTTGTTTTTTGTGGATCTTCTATATAATTTCTCTCGTGTTCTGTGGATTATAAAACAATAAAAGTAGTATTGGCTGCTCAATCTGTAGCATAAATGTAAAGCCCACACAATTCTGGTTTAACAGGCAGGAAGTGACAGTGGCCAAGAAAGCAATGATGGAGTGGGATCATCCAGAAAGACTCAAAAGCGTGCCCGTGGCAAGTTACCAGCTATTTCCTCTAAAACGTCTGATGAGCAACTTGTTTCAAATTCACCTACAATTGCATCAAATTATGGATGCATGTTGCTGTTAAAGAAGAAACGCTCAGGTGGCTCTTCTGAAAATTTAGATGTTGTATACGTATGCTCATGTTTAAAATTCATATTTTTGAATGAATATTTGTTTCAATCTAGTATTAAATTTCTACGGTTCAAAAATTTCTATGTACCTAGTTATGGGGCAAAAAAAATCGAAACATTTGTTTTTCTGCTGTTTCTACCATACCTGAGCCAATATTGGTATGGTGCACCCTGCACGAATTTTCGCTTCCTCATATTCTATCCCATGACCTTCTCTTCTCATTGAAGAGTGATTCATTTGTCCGTATTATTTTCTTTGTTTTTCTCTTATCATTGCGTGGTCTCGTTTTTTGTTTTTAATTTGTTGGTATACTACCTTATTCTGAGAAATGGAGTTTCCTTCAGGAAACCGACCTCGCCCTGTAGGGAAAAGGACTCCAAGGTTCCCAGTTTCGTTTTCATGTGAAAATACCAATGCGGAAAGATATTCTTCTCGGATCAAGCAGGGCTTGAAAAGAGATGATAATGCTGCTGATGACGAAGTGGCTCATAGAATAGCAATAGCTTTGACAGAGGCATCACAACGAGGTGGTTCTCCCCAGATTTCCGGAACACCGAGTAAAATAGCTGAAAGTGTCATGTCATCGCCTTTTAGGCTGACTCAGAGAAAGGTAATGATTCTAAAACGCACTTACTGGGAGAATTATTATATCCCTCTGATGAAAATGGCTATTGGGTGACAGCATTCTGTAGCTGAAACTGCCAATGCCAAATTGTTGCCTCTTGATATGGATGAAGAAGATGTAGAAGGAAGTATAGAAGCGGATACTGGAGAGTTACTGAGGTCTGGAGGTGATGGTACAACAAGACAGAAGGGGGGGAAACTTGAAAGGAAAAAGCTAGATGCTGATGTCCACAGTGAGAATCATCTGAATGAGATAAAGGAAGAATGCAGTGCAACGGCGGAAAGCAATATGTTTGATTTAACGAGAAGCAACAATGATGAGATCAAGGATGTCAAGGTTTATCGGTCATCCTCTCACAGTCAGAAAAGGAAGAGTAAAAAGTCTCTTTTTAGAAGAGGTATGGTTAATCATAGCATTCAAATCGTATCAACCTTAATTTTCTGGACTACATCACTTGAAGAGTTCCCTTCTGTGCCCCCCACAGACTCTATATGAAATAGGAACTAAATATCAATTGAAAAATAATGGTTCTCTTGTATTGAAGTTGTATGTATGATGAAATCAATTGCATCACATGCTTGGCTCCTATATTCACTATCATTATTTCTGAATGTCCAATAAGAATCTAAAGTCACATATGAATTCGATACTTTGTCGAATATTAAGATGTTTAATGTCATTAGATGAGGTCTTGACAGTCAGGAGGCCTGATATTTCCCTCCTCGTGGGGGATATAGTTCAATTTATAAGAAATTTTTATCAGGTGAAGGGATTATGACCGGAAGTTTATTGAAAGCACTGGTTTTGCTTACCACTCACTGTATACAAATGTTAAAGTATACTCGATTACTGTAGATGAAGGCCCCGCCTTTGATGCTCTACAAGCTCTTGCTGATCTGTCATTGATGATGCCAACTGAAAATGAAGATGGTGCGCTCTCTATACCCATTTTTGCATTGTTTCACTAATTTATAAAGGTTACAGATTTGCTGATGCCCGGGAAGTGAGAATAGATTGCTGCGTTTGCATCTTTAGCTCTGTAATAATCTAGTTCCTTCCAAGTTATATACGTCATTTCAGTGTTTTAGTTTACCCTTGATATTTAACGGAATATGGGCAAATATCCTCATGGAACCAAATTACATCATGATGCTGGGATTCTTATGACTCCGTTCAATGATTTCCTATTGATTAGAGTTAAAAGATCAGCTCAAAGATGAAAATCAAGATCATGTTGATGAGTCAGTTCCATTAGAAGCTCCGTCAGTAAACCGTCCAAGAGAAAAACGTAGATCCGCAGGTGTAAGAATGAAAGGGCATCTATTGCCAAACTCTGAAGCTGCGTTGAGCAAAACATCTAAACCTAGGAAAGGTTTAAGTTTTGATGTTAGCTCCGTTCTTGAGAATAATCAGGATTCTCATCAGTCTATTACCAAAACAACAAGGAAAAAACAGAAGGTGCAAGCATTGAAAGTGAGTTAACACGTATACTTCTTCATTGCTTATAATGATTTTAGATTCTTCTTTGTGGCATTTTTAATGTGTTTACATATATATCTGCAGGCACAAAAGAAAGGGGCTGAAACTGCAGCTGATACAGATGTTCATGGTAGCGAATCTCCAGGAGTTGAGGTACTTGTTTTTTTGGTGGATAATATTATTCTGCAAGTATTTTTCTGAATTCAGCTAGAGCTGATCTGGATGCAGTTTTGAATTCCGTGAAACTATTGGAATGTTGCATTATTTTCACTTTATGTCCCTCCATAAATAGATTGTTATCTCCTCCATACTCATGTCCTTAACATATCTGAAAAACTTTCTCAGTTTTTCATGCTGTTTTTTATAGGTTGGAGATCTTGGGAAACGGTCAATGAGCAAGACTAAGAAGTCTACACAAAGTAGTTCACCTAAATTGACCAGAATCTCTGAAAACTCTTCCATTGCTGATGAAAGGAAAGATGGGGGTGACTCAGCACAATCGGCTGAACAGATTACTGTGTCTAACATGGATTCTTTGCCTACTAAAGTTAGGAACAGGCGCAAGACGAACCTCAAGAAACCACGAGTTCAGAAAGATGTGGAATTTCCTCAGAAAACCGTAAATGATCAAAGTTCTCTCCCTGAAACCGCAATCAGTTTTAAGGTTTGTTTTTCTTTTGTTCTTTTCAATCAACTAATTTGGTGGTTCGACTATCAACTCCCACTATTCTGATCTCCCATTCAGGAAAAACTGTCCAACTGTTTATCAAATCAGCGTCTTAGGAGATGGTGCACCTACGAGTGGTTCTACAGTGCCATTGATTATCCATGGTTTGCTAAAAGAGAGTTTGATGAATATCTATATCACGTTGGTTTGGGTCATGTGCCAAGATTGACTCGTATGGAATGGAGTGTCATAAGAAGGTATATAGTGATTCACTTTTCAGTAATGTATTTTTTACTCTTGACCATCTGAACCTTGATGTCCCAAAGAACCATGCTCATTTTTTTTTTTTGATGTTAAAACAGCTCACTTGGTAAACCACGGCGATTTTCAGAGCACTTCATGAGGGAAGAAAAAGAGAAGCTTAATCGGTATCGCAATTCTGTTCGAAAACATTATACCGAGCTTCGTGAAGGATCCCGAATAGGACTACCCACTGACCTCTCTAGGCCTTTATCAGTCGGACAACGTGTCATTGCCATTCATCCAAAAACAAGGGAGATTCATGACGGGAGTGTTCTTACTGTTGATCACTCGAAGTTCCGAGTTCAATTTGATCGCCAGGAGCTAGGAGTGGAATTTGTCATGGTAATCTTTTACTGGATTAAGTGCTTAAAAATTTCCATCTGAAGGTTGTGCTATATGTGGATCATTGTTTGATACGAGAATCTTACGAGACTGCCCATTGACTGCGGGCTAATTGCTTTTGCATTTGAAGATGCAGTTTTCCGAATCTTTCACTGATGCAGATTTTTTTTTTCCTTTGCAGGATGTCGACTGCATGCCCGTAAATCCTTTTGAAAATATGCCTGCAATGTTTGGGAGACAAGCAGTTGGGTTTGATTTTAGATTTTTTGAGTATTTCAATGAACTGAAAACAAATGGACAAGCAAAAGAGTTTTGTAAGCTTTCCCCTGGTGACAATCTGGATAACGTAGACAGTACTGTTCATTTGTCACCGTTTGCTAATCAGCCTGGTTCCTTAAAGCTGACGAAGGTATAAAGTTTCTCTGCATCCTGCCCCCTCTCTCTTGCTGTGTTTCATCACACTTCCATTATTATATTCTGTCTGATGCATAAATGATTCCACTATTCAGACATATGATTTGTTTTGTATTTTATATCCCCCAATTCTCTACACGCATTAGCGAAATATAGTTGTTCTGCATTAGAGTCCAGTTCATGATGAATTCTCGGATACTCAATGTTGTTGTGCTCAATTCTAACGCAATAAGTGTTATTGTGCTCCATTCTAATCTGAGTCATCCATCTAGCAATCTGACGGCTGAGAGTAGATGAGTCACTTAAAATGACTTAAATGATTCATTTAATATGTGAACCATCAGATTGTCAGATGAAGTGCTCAGATTAAAATTGAGTACAACAACTAATTATTCAGTATTTATAATCAAACACCTGAGAATCCCTCTCGCTTCCATAGTCATATTCTTTTGACTAGGAACCATTGCTAATGTGCAAGTAAGATATGGGTTTGCTGATGCAACAAATTATCCGCAGGCAGCATATCCTCAACCTGACACACCTTCTCAAATCCAGGCAAAAGAAGCTGATGTTCAAGCTCTTGCTGATCTTACCCGTGCTCTTGATAAAAAGGTATTGTCACCATCTTGTTTTTTCTGTTAAATATGTACTTTTGAATTATAACAAATTTGTGATGCTAATAGCATGACTTGTTCATTCATCCGTGAAGGAAGCCATTGTTGTTGAGCTAAGACGCATGAATGATGATGTTATGGAAAGTCAAAAGGAGGGTGATGGCCCTTTAAAGGACGCAGAGCCATTTAAAAAGCAATATGCTGCAGTACTGATACAGTTGAATGAAGCCAATGAACAGGTTTGCAGGATTGACATAGCGGAGACAGGACATGTATTTCCCCCAGAAATATTCTAATCCCGAACATTATATGCCGGACCGTCCCGAATTCGGGACATAAGGCCGCTTGTCCGGCATATAACGTCCGGGATTAGAAAATTTTCGCAATAAAACCTTCAAACAGCAGGTTTTATTGCATTCTCATTTTGACCTGAACAGTTGGAGCCCGTTTGTTTTGTAGGTTTCTTCCGCTTTACATTGTTTAAGAGAACGCAACACGTATCAAGGAAAGCGTCAGCTGCTAAGTCCGGCGACCGATCTTACGGATCATACCGGCACTTGGGGTTGCCAAACTGAGGAAGCAGGCTCTCATGTAAATGAAATCATGGATAGCTCAAGATCAAGAGCTCGAACAATGGTGAATGCAGCTATTCAAGTAAGTCAATCCATCTGTGGGCAATCTGAGGAGTGTATTTGTGGACTACATCAACATGATCGTAGTCTCTCTTTATTAGAGTGCTCTAACCATATTCTTATAGGCTATATCATCACTGAAGAGTAGAGAGGATACGACCGAGAAGATTGAGGAAGCTATAGATTATGTAAACGAGCAGCTTCCCTCAGATGATTCCTGCACACATGTGGTAGGTTCTTCCAATTCATAGCTCAATAGCTCAATGTTCTGCGCTTTCCCATAATTCATTAATTGCTAAAGCATGAAATACTGCGGCAGATTCCGGATCAGAAGTTCACGAATCCACCTGAAGTCGAAGCTCAAATTCCTTCTGATCTGATCTCAAAGTGCATAGCAACATTGCTTATGATTCAGGTACACTTTTCACAAAGTCACGCCTGAAATTTGGAAAAGATGTTAATAAAGAAACGAAGAATAGATATCATTTCACATTCTGTTCATGCTCTGACGGATGGATCTCTGAATATGTTTGCAGAAATGCACCGAGCGGCAGTTCCCTCCATCTGACGTGGCTCAGATTCTAGATTCTGCTGTCACAAGTCTACGGCCACGCAGTTCACAAAACCTACCTGTTTATTCTGAGATACAAAAGTGCGTCGGCATCATCAAGAACCAGATACTGGCACTTATTCCAACTTAGTGTCACCCCCAGGCGATGTATCTCCTCCCTGTTCATGTATAATCCTGCTTTGTAGGTTTTAGATTGCTAAGGAATTAGTTATCTGCAACTCTGTCCTCTCATAAGCAATCATTTTCCGGCAAATGAGTAGTTCAGCATTCAGCATTTACAGCTGATTGCTTGTTTATTCTGAAGCAATTTATCTTGCAATTAGCTTTCATCAAAAGTGATGATCTGGATTCTGGAAGCACCATTAACAAGTTGTAAAATAGTTGGTGAAGACAGACAAGTTCAGCATTTCACTGGAAATTTATTGATAAGCTCAGAGTACACTCAATTTCCACTGAAATTCAAGTGCAACTTCATGATCTCTGGCAAAATGTTACATGGATATTCCATGAAGTGTTCATGCCTTCCACTTAATTGGCACTTTTTTTTATAACGTGAAAAATTCTACCGAGGTAGTTATATCCAACGTCGTGCCACAATAGCCTGCAATATACAAAAAATTATATGTGACAAACTCATGTCAAACGATTTGATCTCATGACCCTTGAGTACAATTGTCACTTAATTGACACCTGCACCAATTTGTATACCACCGATCACTATCATCTTAGAGGCTATGGTTAAACAAAAATATAGTTACATTCTAAGCTTCAAAAGTACTCCAGCCAATTTAGACTATATGAGCAAGTTAAACAATACAAGATACACCAAATCCAGAGTAACTATCACAGTTTACGCTGCTTCTTAGGTCTTTGTAATGCGTCAGCGTTGGAATCGTCATCTTTCTGTAAGCAAATGGAGGATCTCATATAAGCAAGATGGTTGATGCTGAGGTTAATTTCAATATAGAGGGTAATCCAAATGATATACCTTATGTTTGATCTTTTGTTTCTTTTCCTTTTTCTTCTTTTTCTTCTTCTTCTTCTGCTGTTTAATAGCCATTACGGTCTCGACATTGCCATCTGCCTCAACTTCCTAGCAAATTCAGATGATTATGGTGACATGGTAAAATGAGGGAGAGAGTTTACTATCCAGATTGAAATTCTAACAGATTCGGAATATGAGATTAGATACCTCAATATCTCCAAAGGTACTGACGTGATGAATGATTCTTCCTGATCTGGAGGTTCCACCTGAATAAATAACACAGAGAGTAGAATAAGCACAGGATGAATGAGTAAAGTCAGTACATAGAAACAACATCATATGAGCATGACATTTGAGTTAGAATGATTTTATATGGAGAACGAGAGACAAGGAATAGGAAGAAGACAGAACAGTCTTTAAGAGTTCAAAACAGATAGCTGACTAACTCTAAAACAGATAAGACTCTTGTTCAATTTGAATACGGAAATGTAAAATAGTTACTACAAATATAAACCAGAACTTCCTAATAATGCCAAATCCATGAAGCTGATAAGAAGCATCAGAATAAACCTCTCGAACATACAAGCTCATTCACTTAAACTTTCTGAATCCTTATAAACCGGAACACAAATGAGTTATGTCATCAACACCAACGCCCTAAACCCAACACATTAAGCAAACCCATCAAAGATTGTTGTGAACGTCAAATAAAACAACAAATGATAACACAGTCCTTATTCAGCCAACTAAGGTGCGAATAAAAAGATGAGAAATCCATACTGCATTGGACCGTTTGCTTGGCATTCTTGACAGCTAACTCGACGAGCTTCTGATCCACTGAAGTCAATCCATTAGGCTCCTGAAGTTTTCTTTCAAGAAATTTAGCCAAAGCAGCAGCCTTATTTGTCTTCATTGGCCCCGCTGGGTGAGCCAGCCTATTAATGAAAACAACACATCAAGCCTCAAGGAATGCATGCACGAAGATGATTAAACAAAACACCTGACCGGCCATAAAATAAGTAATTAAAATCCCATTCAAATGAATGTAGAAGCAGCAACTAATATAGTTGTAGATATCTGACCTATCTCCATCCACACTTTTGTTCATTTACATAATACTCACTATTGTTTCGTTATATGCATAAGCAAACCCAGCGTCAATGCATCTAATCTGAATTTTTCACAAAAATCCGAGCTAAAACAATCAATTTCATGGAACCAATCGGGCAGCGGAAGCTAATAATTTATGCAAACATAAATTAATTAAACAGCAAACAGAACAACGCAAACCTTGGCATGGTTCGAATTTGGTCGTCTACGGACGGAAGAGGAGCGAATTTGCTTCCTCTAAGCGCCTTTTTATCCTCTTCCGTCAGTTCTTCCATTTCTCCCTTGGCCGGTCTCACCAAAGTCCAAACTCCCAGCCGCCGGATTCGTTATCGCGTACTTACCTTTTACTGCTCTTTCTATTTGACCGCAATATTGTACAATATTCACGATGTGCACCCCATAGGCGGCCGATCTGATAATTTATCCCTGATGATTTACAAGAAGTATCGCGTCCTTCATTTTATTTTAATTAATATTAACAATGAAACTAATAAAATATTCTTAATTAAAAAAATAAAAAAATAATTTTTGTGACATCGTATGCATATTCTCTATTTGTATTGCATATATTTTTTTTATGTTTTGTACATATTTTTATATAAAGATTTATTCAGGGATATAGCTTTATATGTACAACTTGTGTACAGCTTATGTACAACTTGTGTACAACTTTATATGTACAACTTGTGCACAACTATAATTGCAGCCGTCTATGTGGCTCAAACAAACACTAATCTGACGATTAAGATTGTGGCTGCATACAGCTATACGCCTCTGATTTTCACTTTTATATATATATTTTTTATTTAATTTAGTTTTATAAAAAATATTTTTCGCTTCTTTTAAAAATATTGATTTTATTTGTTTTATTTATTATATTTATTATTTAGTTTTTTCAGATTTTTAAATAAAATCTAATGTTTACATTCTTATAATTTTTAAATAATATTTTTATAATGTGAATAAAATTCAATACAAGAATGTTAACTGTACAAACTTTGTTTTGTACAGAATTTGTACAAACTAATAACACCCATTGGATTGTTGTATTGATAACTCAAAAATATAATCTAAATGAGATTATATTTAATCCAATGGTCGAGGGGTCAGCCTAGCGGTTATAGGAATGACATATGCACTTATAGGTCATGAGTTCAAATCCCCTCAATGACATTAACTATAAAAAAAGTATTAGTTTGTACAAAAAAAGTTTGTATACCTAGCATTTCTCAATTCAATAAGCTAATTAAGGGGCAAAAAAACCTTTTTCGATCATTTTTTCTCGTTCACTCTCAATAGCCACGATTGAATTTGCTCTATTTTTAAATCACATGCGGTAAATTGTCAGTTTCAAAACCACAATGGGTAAAATGACTTTAACCCTTTGTTTTGAAATAATTTACAAACCATATTTTTAAAACAAATGTATTTTGACCAAGTTAAAATTTGATCGTCCCTTCACATATAGATGAACAAAAAAATGAACACACATTTTCAATTTCGTTCGGTCACTAGTATCGCTTGTTGACGAAATTGATGAAATAGTTGGAAAGCTTATACACAATAGATAAAAAGACTCATGGTTAGGTGTGATTCCGACAACTTGTTCACCGACATTTTTTAAACCTTAATAAAAGACTACTCAACCTAAAGGAAAAATGCGAAATGAAATTACTGATGATGAAATTGCCGTAACAATACCAAAATGGGAGCTTTTGATCTCCAATGTATAAGATTTTCAATTATGTGACCAATTCCGTCAAAATTGAAAATATGTATTCATTTTTGTGTATTGAAATTGTTCTTTTGATTAATTCATTAAATTTATTTATATAGTGTGAACAAAACAAGTGAATTCAAATTAATCACACCATCCATTGTCAGAATTGATCACACTAATAAAAAGATTATTCGCAAGATAACAAAATACACATGCTGGCCAGATCCGACAATTTTATTGCGGATAAAGGCAATTTAAAAGGGTTTTTTGAAATTATCAATTATAAACAGTCTTATGTGCAGCTAATATGTAATGCAGTTAATTCTGTGGAAGACTTAACCTTGGTTTTTCGCAGGAGACTTCGAGAATGGGAAGAGATAATGCTGGCAGATTTGAAAATCATTGTGGCATGTTTCTTCCCCTTAACGCAAGAGCCAGATAGATGGCAATGGACAGCAGATAGTGTAGGAGCATACACGGTAAAATCAGCTTACTCTTCTGCCATTGCAGGTTTGCCAGAACAGTCCTCACAACAAAATACTTCCTTGTTCCGAGCATGGTGCAGAATGGTACCAAAACGGATTCAATGCTTCATTTGGAGAATTTTGCAAAACAGGATACAGACTATTGATAATCTGGTGGCACGAGGAGTTTGTATACTTGAATCTCATAAATTATGTATCTGGTGTGCAAAGCAACTGGAATAGGTTGATCATCTGTGTATTCTGTGTGAACATGCCAAGCAGATATGGTACAACATCTTCACTTGGCTGGGCATCAGGTGTGTATCAGCCAACACAATATCTCAGCACCTGAAGCATATATGCAATGTCTGAAAGGAAAGAAAGGAGAGGATGTTTGGATCTCAATATGGATGGCAATCGTATGGAGGATTTGGAAGGAACGAAACTCGGTCAGATTCAACTTCAAAAGTGACCCGAATCTTGAGGACCAATTCAAGCTTGATGTATGGAATTGGTTGCAGGCATACAAGTTGATAAACTGATGTTATGGTTTGAGTTCTTGGCTTCATGATCCAATTGGTGTTGAAGACTTGCCATTAGTATCTTAGTATGATGACATGGACTCAAAAGCCGTCTACTTGTAAATACTTCAGTTTTTAAGCAATAAAATCTTAATTACCCCAAAAAAATCATTGGACTCTGGAGGAGACTTTTGATTTTCCTTACAATGGCAATAACCAGAATTTTATTATTCAAAAAAAAAAATTAATTATTCCGACATTATCGAAAACAGTTGTACTGTACATGACAAAATAATTCACTAAATCCGAAAGTAATAGGCAGCCAAAAAATTCATATTTATTAAGCTGGAATTCCCGTTAAAATTATACAAAACTGCATTGCGATGTCCATTTTGCTACGGAAATTGCTATTTGTTTCCCCCGTTTTATAGATTGCCAAGGCATGAACGCAGAGCAGAGGAGCAAGATATATTGAAACGGTGTAAAGCTATTGTATGAATTTGGTTCATTTCAATCGAAGGAATTAAAAAAAAAAAGCTTCCCCACAAGAATCGGGATGATCGAGAAAACAATAGATACCCAAAGCAGAATTAGACATAAATGAAGCAAGATCTCTCCCCCTTACTACTTTCCCACTTTTCTACATCACAACCAGGCAAATTGTTAGCTGTGCTGCTTTCATGGTTTCTACCAGTGGAACTTGTGCAATGGCTACTCAAGGGAGAGGAGCATGTTCAACCAACCCCGAAATCTTGACTTTTGTTCCCTCATCTTTCAGCAAACTAACCTAAACATGGCCTGGCCACCGGGCTCGAGGGCAGCCCCATTGTAGAGATGAAAGAATCTAAGTCGGGATCCAATGCTGCCGCCGCCATTTAGCTACCGAAGAGAAACCGAAATGCATCAGTCAGTGAAATTATACCTTCTACACGCTTGCTTCCAGCTTCAACAACAATAAGCCGTCTGACACCTGAAACCATTAAAACACTTGAGGTTACACATGAATGCGGGTGAGGATCGCAGAATGGGGTCAAAATGAAGAAAAACGATGATGAAGGGAACCTGGTTGAGCTAATCTCTCCAAGACTTTGTGGAGTGGATCAGATCGCAGGCACATGTGGCATCTTTGATTATGACCTCCATAAGATGAGAAGGGATCATCCCTGTACTGCAATGCCTATGTTAAAGAAAGGAACAGAAAACTTATGAATATTGGGGCTTTAATAATATCTTATGGAGAGGTAGAAAATATGAATTACAAGCATCAATGTACTTCCCAAATCCAGTGTGCTGTTGGTCACGCATTCACAATCAGTAGCTATGTTTAGCATGTTTCATTTCGTTTTTGAAGATATGTGACACTATGTGATTGAAAGTAGTAGGAGATACTTGGTAACAGGCCATGTGATGAGCTGAAAAATATGCTTACTTGATGAATAGTTGTTTCTTCGAGATTAATGTGCGTATAAATTTTGTCTTTTGCCAAAGAAGTTATATCACTGTAAAGCCAATAGCAAGAGAACACGGATGAACTTAGTAGGGATAATAATTCACTAAGCAGCAAGCATTAATAGTGGCATAGATTACTTGCCTTCGAGAATATACATCCAATAAAGAGTCATTATCATCAACAATTGGAATTGAACTAACTTGTGCTGTGATAGAATGCGGCATGAAACATAAGAGCAAATAAGTCAGTTTTCCTATGGAGATAATACCCAACAAACGGATAACAATGGAAGGTAGAGCGTTCCCCTCACAAGGGCCTCATATTATGGAAGATGGTTAGATACCTTGAATTAACAAACTCAGCGCAGCACCCACTGAAGCATTTGGTTTCAAAATAGCCAAAGGCCGATGATTTTGCTCTCCAATTTTCGGAGCCCAAGTGCCTATAGGAACTGAAAATAGGGGAAACTGAAGTGCTGGAAGTGAGCTTGGAGAATGCTTAAAGAATCTGCAAATACCTGTAATGCAAAAAGAAAGTTTGACATGTGAGCACTATACCTCACAGGCATTCCAGATATACTTGTAGGCATATACAAAGAAGAGGTTAGTTTATTTGCCTTACATTTCAGTATACCCGAAAGTGAAGCTAGATGCAGTAGATGAGGATTTGAGCCATCAGCTGATGAAGAATGAAGTACAGGGATTGTGGCAACATCATTGTTCAAAATCTTCAAAGCAACTTCCTTCAAACTGTCATCAGGCCCAGCCTGAAATACAGAACACAGATAACACCCAAAAAGAGATCCACAATACTTATTATAGCCATAACCATTAGAGAGAAATTTTGCTTGGAACTAAACAATAATTCAGGAGTTTAAGAGTTATAATTTCTCTTCAAATTACTAGCAGAATGCTTTGAGCGATTCAGAATTTCAGCATTTTTTGCATCATATATGGGGACCCATCTGAGAAAAAATTCGAGATGCATCTAAATCTTTGTCAGAGGCATCGTCAACACAAAATCAATTACCAGATGTTACTTGAGGAAAAAAAATCATGGGCGCATAAGTCTTCAACCTATGCAGACATCTCAACGCAGAAAGAAAAGCCCATCTTCCCTATCTTCCAGTAGTAAATGTACCATAAAAATGGAGAGATTGATGCTGAGTAAAAAAACAGGACCTTCGAAAGCTATCTCTTCCGTCACATTGAGCATTAAATGGTGTTCCATGTGTGTGCTTTATGTGCCGACCTTCAGCAAAGCAGTATCAAAACTTACATGTATAAGACCTCTCGAAACAGTGCTAGCCAAGCCATTAACTTGGCTATTGAGGTACAATTTTGCTTCTTTCCACGCCGATATTGTGTGTGTCTCAAGTTCTTCCTCTGTCAAATTGGAGCCATGCCTTCCGAGCTGTCAGCACATTGAGAATAAAGAGATTAAACCCCTAGGCTTTGACAGTGGTATCATATTACACATGAATATGGCAGCAGTAATACTGATAGTTGTTGATGCCAGCTCGAATAATTAACACATCATATGAGTAATTACAATAACAAATAAGAGCAAACCAAAAGTTCATCTTCCATTGCATCAAATAACCTTTAATTAAAGGGTTCAACAAACAGGTGACTTGGTTTATACCTCTCTCATAATCATAATAAAATCTAGTGCGCTTAGAACTCCTACAAATCTCCCTCTTGAGAAATCCCATAAGGGTGCCATGGAGATTCCCTACAAACAATATACAGAAGTTCATATGAGAACGTATACAATCCAACACATTCTCATTAGGAAGATTAATAACATGGTATGATTACTGACAGATGAATCCCGACGATACTCTCCCATGCATAAGCATGTATTATATACCCTCTCTCTCTCTTTTCATGTATTACATACATGCAACCTATCACCAATGTAATGCTAATAATAGTGTTATATATTAGGAACCTTGCAGGTAGCAACCCTCAGTCTTCTTAAAATAGATAGATACTTACAGGCTAGAAATATAACAGGGACTAGCCAACTTCAACACAGTTGAACAAAACTAGGTACCTGTTCGTGCAGAATATGAAATGCCTGCTTTACAGGTAGTTCGACGTCCAAAGCAACAACCTGCAAACACAATCCAAATAAAGCAAAAACGAACCTCAGAACAGAAATACAAGGTGAAAAGATAACCTTATGAAATGTAATGATAAAATTGACCTTGCCAGATTCAGGAAGCAACTCATATGCCAAGTGTGTTGACATAAACACAGCGACACGCTGTCTGGAAATCTCCAGATCTGCATCTGATATCATAGGAAAGCACTCAGGTGATAAAGCATCAGACAGTCGGACCTGAGACGATGATGAGTGGTTAATTTGATAACTCTCTTAGTGCACCTGTGACGTACCATGAAAAGAATATTGCCAAGATGCTAGGGAAGATAAAGCTTTCAATTTTTCCATGCTTTCTAAATATAAATATATCCAAATAAATCAAAATATAAGGGCAGTTATGACGTACAACACGCTGAAAGGCCTCACTGTCTACATCCATACTGGAACCAGGACCAGACGTAGGCAGTGGACTTAGAATCGCTGGATGATATTCCGATTCCCGAGTTAAGAGGATTGTGTTTACTGTTCCAATATTACTGCTAATAAAAGGCTGGTGATCATCATGTCTCCACTCACCATCAACTACAAACTTATACTGCAAATAAGCAAACACTATTTAGCCAGTGTCAACATGCAAGGCCAAAGCACAAAAACAGTAAGGAGAGGATGACGGGAGCCAGAAAATAATTAGATCTTTAACCTAATGTTTCATAACATATCCAAGATGACAGCTGACATCTGGTTCGCATACCAATTATATAAATATTACCAACATATTAGTTCCCTAAAGGGGATAATACGGTATCGCATAACTCCAAAATTCTTCCTTTGATCAGTTACCTCCCAAAAAAGTTAGATATAATCCTTGTAATTCAGAACTTCCATTTCTTTTGTCAAAATAAATAAATAAATAATACTCACACTTTTACAGAATCCAACTCATAATACAAATGCTAACTAACTGAAACCTGGTGATAACCGGGAGGAAGGCTACAGATTGTCTGAAACACCGTAGGGCATCCCTCAACAGGAGTCATTGGCCATTGCGTCCACCTTGAATTTAAGCAGACGAATTTAGCTATGAATCTAATAATAATAAAGGGGAAAAGGAAAATCAGCATGTCGGATATGCCAGCAGTCAGCACCAATGTCAGTCAACTCTCACCCCGTAAAGGAGCCGCTGATATACACAGCCCTCCCACCATATGGCCACACAAAACGGGTCGGAATCAACACCATCCCACTTTCTCGCGGATAATCCAGGCCAAGAGGATGCATCACACTTCTTTAAAAATTACAAATTTCCTAAAAGACACCTCCGCAGAATAAAACTCAACATTTACTGATTGTCGGAACTCAACGAATATAACAGAATCAACCAACTATCGAAGAACAAAAAACCCAGAAACCCATCTAAACGAAGATCTCAATTCCAATCGGAAAGGAAAATGTTACTTCGTCGACCAAATATTGAAGCGAAGACCCAAACTTTACAAATCTATGCAAAGTTGCAAACCATGTACCGACAAAGCTAAAACCAAGGTGTACGACAAGGAATTACGACAATCCCGTAGGCTGAGAAAATAAAAAGGAAATCGTTCCCGATTCAAAACGGGCCAGCGCGGAAGTTGAAGCTACCCACAATGGGTGAATAATCTAGGGTAACTGCTAATCCAATTCAATGGGTATGCTGCATGCTGGTCTGAGAAGAAATTGATTTGCCGTAGCCCTAAATAATCCCGTTCTGTCGAAATTTTCAGGGAGTAGAATTAACTTTCCTTTTTCGTGTGCATATCAATTTGAGAGAAGAAATAATTGGTTGGCCCCACATCAACTTATTTTTTCCAAGATTCTCTTTGAGTTGCCATGTCAGCATTATTTTCAATTTCTTTAGTTTTTATTATTTTGATATTGCAGTTGGTATATTTTTATACCACAATTATTATATTCTCAATTATATTAGCCACAATTGTATCAAATATTAGGATTTCCACAATTATAATTAAAATTGATCACATCATTAAAAAATTTATATATTAGAGATCAAAAAAATATTTTTTGGCACGGTCCCGAAAACGAAAACCTCAATTAAGGACTAATTAATCCAATGAAAAATGATGAAATAAAATTAATGACGGGAAATCGTCGGAACCGAGATAAAGCATAGATTTTTTGATCTCCAATATATGACTTTTTCAATGGTATGGTCAATTTCAATCATCATTATCAGGATCATAATATTGGATACCATTGATGATAATAACATTGAGTATCTATGAATTTCTGTAGCAATGTTCTAGAGTGCAGCCACCTAAGGCACTTAAGCGGTCGCAAACGAGAAAAACGTACCGCTTTGGACCGAGGTGCCCATGTTGGGTGCCCCGGCCGGCTTAGCGGACGCCCATGAGATAAACCTGCCTGGGCGGCCGCCTAGAAATATAAGTTAAATTTATTTAGTTTTAGGCTCGGCCCAGAAAAATAATAATAGAAAGGCCTATTTTACGTTATATTTTAATATAGTTACATTTTAAGGGCAATGCTTATCTCATGGGCGTCCGCTCAGCCCGTCGGGGCACCCAACATGGGTACCTCCGTCCAAAGCGGTGCGTTTTTCTCGTTTGTGGCCGCCTAGAAATATAAATTAAATTTATTTAGTTTTAGGCTCGGCCCAGAAAAATAATAATAGAAATACCTATTATTACATAGGTTACATTTTAACATAGGTTACATTTTAACATAGGTTACATTTTAAGGGCAATGTTTTCTAGTTCAAAGTGAGATAATTCTAGGTGGTCTAGCATGGAGAAGGGTAAGGTAGCACGTGACACTGTCCTTAGTTCTGTCCTTTGGCAAGGAGTAACTAAATGCTTGAAGGTTTTTGCACCTCTTGTAAAGGTGCTTAGACTTAGAGAGAGACAACCAAGCGGGCGGGCTAAAATCCGCTCGCCCAGTTTCAAAAATGGTCCGTATCTGCCTGGACTGGACCGTTTTCGAAAACAGGCGGGCTGAAGACTGCTCATTTTTTTCCAACCCGGACCGGACCGTGTTTAAACGGACGGAAACGGGCTTCCGTATCCGCCCGTTTTTTATTAAAATAATTAATCTAACCGTTTAACCCGTTTTATTTTACTCGTTTTACCGGTTTCTGTCAATTTATTTATATAAAAAATTATTTAATTATAAATGCGGATTATACGGGGCCGCCCGTATCCGCCCGTTTTCAATTTTAAAAAATCGGACCACCCATTTTCAAAACCCAAACCGCCCGTATCCGCCCATTTTCGAAAATGGGCTAAACAGTCCCGGCTAAACGGGTCTGGTCCGGGCGAAAACCCGTTTAGCCCGGACCGTTTGCCTCTCTCTACTTAGACTAACTAGTTCATGCTGATGTTAGATCGACAATGAGTTTTGTGTATGGAGAGCTTAAGAAAGCAAGGTTGGACATGAGAGTTGGATTCAAACCAAGTGAAAATGCTGCTTATGCGAGAGTTATTGATATTGTTGATGAGAAGGGGAAAGGTCGAATAGATACTTATCTGCATTTGACCAGTTATTTTTTGAACTCATACTATTGGTATAGGGAAGATCGAGAAAGTGATGATAATGAATATGGCAAAATAATTGATGCATTCTTAGATTGCCTTTATCATTTTTATCCGGGTGATATTGTATTGCATGATAAGATATTGCATGAGCAATTGAGGATGTACAAAATGAGGTAGAGCCTTTTTGGTATACCAATTGCATTAAGAAATTTTGACTCAGAGTCCCAGGCATTCAATTAATTATTTGTTAAAATTTTATTTATTCGTTAGATTAATATATCTCCTGTCTATCAATAGGTTTTTTGTGGGATGATAATGGAATGAAGACTAAACTTTTGAAGTCAATGGCTATGAAGATCCTCACTTTGATCTCAAGTAATTCGGGTGTGAGAGAAACTTGAGTACTTTTTAAGGGATAAATATTTATTTGCTTATTTTAATTATTATTTCCCTCTTAGATATAAATTATAATGTATATTTTATTTCATTTGTAGGTACATACCAAAAAATGAATTAAACTTGAGAAATAAGGTTGAACATTCTTGTCTATTATCAATTCAACAATAGACTAATGGCGAACAACAAGAAGAGAAGGAATAAGGAAATTGATAGTTTAGTGGCAGATGATGATTCCATCCATAATCATGACTTGTTGATATTGCAGAAGAAGATGAAGACAATCTAGATCATGAGATTCTCATTCCATTGAATGAAACTATGCGAGAAGTGAATGATGACGATGTTGAGTCGGATCATGAAGTTGAGCCACAATCACTAGATGACTATGAAAATTGAGTTGACACTACTTGAATTTTATTTTGAGTCTTTGGCGATGAACGTTAACTAGTTGAAACATGAATTCGGAATTTAATATTTTCGGTGAATTCTCAGATGAACAATGTTGATGTTTCAATAAGTATTGTTGTGCTTAATTTTAAGTTGAGTCATCCATCTAACTTTTTTTTATAGTTAAAATTTTTTTGTTTCACTTTCCAATGTTTACATGTTTTATATACAATATCTTTACAACAAAAAACCAACACTTGTACGCCTTGCAATATGCATGAGGGCCAGGTGTCTCCACATTCTTTCCATTTTCTCTTCATAGATTTTGCTCATTTTCTGCAGATCTTCATCAGTGTCGGACTCCAATGCAAGCATTCGATTATCGACTCCGCTCTCGACCAATTTTGTCAACTTCGCTACAAATCTACCACACTACAGGTTGCACCTTTCATTTGTTTCGATTTTCTCATTCTTCCAGTTTTCTCTTCACAGGTTTTGCCCATTTTCTGCAGATCTCCATCAATGTCAGACTCCAATGCATGCATCCGGTTCTCGACTCCACTCTGCAAAACCCAGACCAGGTAATAGCACTTTTCGTATATTGAATATCAACCACGTTTGTAGCTTAATGTGTTCAACTAACTGCTCAAAATCTGGTTCGACATTACTAAACACATACCTGTTTCGGCATTTCCAGTACTCCCAGA
>JAOYMZ010022577.1:0-18060 GCA_025802335.1 Pinguicula primuliflora | reverse complement strand
CCCAAATTTTTTACAGAAAAATGAAATTCGGCACACGTTATCTGAAAGGCGCTATAAATGCGAACATGCTCTGAAATATTGAGATTTGATCGAATTGACTTCGAGCTAGCTTAATATATAGATAATTTAATTACAAAAAAAAGAATATAAGAATATAATGTCCAAGAGATTTGTGTAATCACGAGCTCGTCAAGAATATAATAGCTGCAAAATACAAAGCTAAGCTTGGATATATGTGCAATGGAAGGAAGTGAAGAAAAAATTTTGTTGTTCAGCAGAGGGAGAGCGACGAAACGAGAGAAAACAAACTGGATCATGCATGAATTTCCAAGTACAGAGCTGGATACAGAACAGGCAAGGTGAGGGATTTCATTTTGTGTTATTGATGCAGCAACATGAATAAGCTATTCGCCATATATTTCAAAAGTTCCCAGGCCTATAAAAGAACTAGTAAATTGACAGTTGCGTAAAATTACCTGTATACTGAATACCCGTATTTGAAAGTATGCCGTAACCATATGAAATCGCATCTCTAATAGAAGCACACAACGCGCTGATAATTATGATAACATTCATTTTGATGAATGATGAGCAATTTATCATATAAATCCAATTTTAAAAATAACAAGAAATAAAAAATAAGTGTAATACAATAATAATAAAAAAATGAATGAAGGTGAGGATCCTTGCAAGGAATTGATTTGCCCACGTCAGCAAGTTTGGGGTGTCATTTTGTTCGGGTGCTGGCGCCGTTTACTTCCCTTCCTTATAAGAATAGATCCTTCAAAACTCAGAAGAGTCAACACCGCTAGCAGCTACCATCTCCAAACACCATAAAATCCTCTGTACGAAAAATAAGTCGCATAATCCGCTTAGCCGGCACCTAAACGTTAGTATTTGTCCTCCGCCTTGCCCGAATTACTGCTTAGGCCGCTTGAAAGGTCGCTTAGAAGGACAACTAGACTGCTTAGGCGATGAACGGGCCATGACCGCCCAGGATCCGCTTAGCGCTTTCTCGAACACTGATAAAATCTAATGCAATCCCAGCTAATGATGCTGACTGAGAACCAAACCAAACCAAACCAAACATACCCAGTAAATCCCGCCCTTAGGAAAATCTATTAACCACATGAAAACTCTGCAGACTCCACCGCAGGAAAATCATGTTCCTGAGAATGAAAGCACCGGAGGCTGCAAGCATATGACATAAAACCCTGCTTCGAACTTAAAATCATGTTTTGCATATAAAACTGTTTTATTGGAGCAAAACCCTGCCTCCCACTAAAAAGGCCTACCACATTTCTCTGAACTGTTCTGAAACATAGCACAGTGGATGCGGCCTTGCAGATCTAATAAGAGATAGATAGGCAAGTAAGTAATGCAGCGATCAAAAGGTACATCAAATAGCCAGATAGCTATCTGAATAAATGATACAGCTGCCGTATATTTCACTCGAAATTTACGGCTGACAAAAACCGTGGCATGGAAACATCTCATGGACATGGCAAAACAAACAAATACCCAAAAGAGTGAAGGGGAAGAGGTATCAAGGGCCACCATACAGAAACACCTCAACTACAAACTGGATGCTACAAGAGAGTCTTATCAACTTTAAAGGTAAAATAGGAACCAAGTCAAAATTACAAGTGGAGCATTCTGATAGCTACAGCCTGGACAACGAGATCTCTGCTTTTCTGCATGAATGTAACCGAAGCTTGACGAAAATTCCATGATCGAAGATTACTTGGTGAAAACATTGACTGGAGATCTGACTTCAGTCAGATGAACCAAAATAACCTGCACAGATTGGAAAGAAGGCGACAGTTGCATCACAATTCAGAGTCACGCAATTCATGTTGGATTCCAACTTCAGTCGAGATCATTTATTTCCGAATCATAAAATGCAACCATGGTTTCACGAGATGAAGAACAGCAGTGAAGAAATTTATGTCAAAATTGACTGATGTTTAAAACTTAGAGTTGGTATACCGTTTGCAACCAAACACAGAATTGCTTTTACTGACTTTTACTTGTCTGGATGTCCACGTTTCCCCTTGCGACGAGAACTGTTGGTACTGCGGGTGGGCCGTTCCGTCTTTTTACTAAAAATTCACGTTACAACAAAGAAAAGAAACAGTAAGACCAAACCGAAGCTCTCAAGAGAACCACAAGATTAACCAAAAGAACAAACTTCTGCACAAATAGCAACATGAAAAAATACTTTTTTTGGTAATTCATAAAAAAATATTCTTAAAATTACTCACCCCAAGATAGCTGAAAATATTTTCAACAGAAAAATGATAGGCAGAGCCAGCAGTGCAGAAGCCTAGAAAATCAATCGTCAATAAGAAGGGATGCGATAATGTGACATTCCGGGTAAAAGAGTAAGGAGTTGAGACCAGGAAAATATGGTCATGTACTTACAGAAAACCAAACCAGCTCTTTCGTCGCAAGTGGTTTAGTTAGCTCGTGACTCTTCAACTTTGCTTCAACTGTGTTTTGTACCTTCACCATGAATTACGGTATTTATTGATTTCATGAACACAACTCAAGCGATATCAAATGCAATGAAGCTCCGACAGTTATATTAAATATCAGAACACTGACAGAAAAATATAATTTGCCTGTAGTTCAAAGAGCGTCAAGACAAATTATGATTGATAAATCCCCCACAATCCTCCCCTCAATGTGTATCTACACATTGAGTTCAAAAGTACTCTTAAAGGTTTATGTATTAATTGCAACAGAAGGGTGCAAAAGTTTTCATAAAAATGATCACAATATTCCAGAACTGAACAAATAGTCTTCACCACTCCTTCAGAATCAATTATATAGTAAGCCATACTACATTGAAGCAGCTAGCATTCAACAAATACTTAACCTTTTTTTTGTTAAGCAACAAATACTTAACCTTACTAACCCACATATACAGAAGAAGAACATTCGGCTTACCTGATGATGGTATGTTGTAGCAGAGGCGAGGAACTTTCCATACGAATGCACTGCCTTACGTGTATAGGGCATCAAAGTGACACGCAAATTTTCAACATGAGGCCTTGTGGCCAGGGCCACCTGATCAATATAGGGTCTGCTGAGTTTCCTGAACTCCTGAAAAGGTTATAGATAGGTATGAGCATGAAGAAGACACCAAAGTAAAGAGAAAAGATGACTGTAACGCTTAAAACCTGAAGATAAGGAACTGCAAGTTCCTGTGCTCTAATGATATGGGGAGTTACAGCATCCCTTGACACTTCATATATCTCAACTGTTCTTCTAGTCAGAGCTTGCACATGTGGTTCAACACCCGTAGCAACTTCAACCCATTGTTCCTTAACGGCAGGTATCCATTTCTTTACACGTAGAAGTCCGAATTCAAATTAGTGAAAGGTGAATAGGGAAGTTCACAATTAACAAAGAGATAATTAAAAACAGATTTAAGAACTATTCATATTCTACCAACGTTCTATCGGAAAAGATAATGCTTCATACAAAGTCAAAACTCTAAACTGCCAACAACTAAGAAAACACTTGAAGGCAGAATAGGCAACATAATACGGAAGAGAATCCCCATGCCAGTAATGTAAACACCATATAGACTAACGTCCTTATAGCACCATCCTCTCAGCAAATATCAAGTCCTATCAATGGTAATATCTAGTTGGCCATGCATGGTTGGCATACCGTTTTAACTGTTTCCACATGTGGTGCAACCAACTCTACAGCTTGAGCTTTCTTATCACTTATCTGATATGGTTCGAAAAAAAAATAAAGTTGATAAGAACTGTCCCACAGAAACCACACACCATCAAATGAATAGCATTTGCCATTTAGCATCACAATATATCGTACGCAAGATGATAGAAAAATATAAATTAAGCACATGCCGTCTGTGCCAACTCATCCAAAGCAGGTTTTCCATGCACTCTCCAGTTCTTCTGCAAATAAGACTAGAGACAAAGAGAATTATGCATGAATATTTGAAATTCATGAAGAAGTAGAAGAATATAGCATGATAAAGAAATAATACCTGATAGTTATTCAAACGAAAAGCAAGCCATGGAGGAATCCATGCGCCATGGACCTGGTTGAACATATCATAACAACAGTCAACATCTGAAATACTGAGATTTTGATCGTCCTTTGGTCTTAACAGACAATGCACTTGATGAATGGTTCACATATATAAAAAAATACAAATACTGCCTTCTGATTATATTAGGAGAAATTCACTACCGAAGCTGAACGGCATAGGTGGGATCGAACTCTGCAAAGATGTAATGGTTCAATGGTGATTAATTTCACAGGACCAAATCGTTATCTCAGATATAGTAGGACACGACAATCTGATACGATCCCGGGATCGAGGGCAAGTCAAAACGGGGGTAGGACTCATTGAGCAAGAGAGGCCTTGATCCAAAATACTACTTTGGAAGAGATTATGATCCCATTTAACTAAGATAGACTAAGAAAATAAACTAGGAATGGAAGAGACCTCATATTCATTCCATAATGTTTTGAGTATTACAATTGCCACATATATAGCCAAATAACAAGGACATCGAAGCAAGTACAATGATAAAAAAGGAGAGAGATCTTCGGCCATATATAGAATCATATCACAATCACTGGCAGTTTTCAAATATATGTGGCTCAAGGGTGACCATAAGAGCCATCTGGATAAATGGTAATCGAAACATGTGCATTGTATGACAACCTGAGAAGAAAGTGTAATCTGGAGAAACTATACCTCCATCAATTCTTTGGCCTTCGAAGAAGCTTCAAACTTTGCCCTTGTTATTTCCTCCTGTGCATTATTTGAAGGAGAGAGAATACAATAATAATCAGCAAAATAAAAGGAAAATAAAATGTAATATGACTTATTATCTACAAAACACTAGTTGACTTGCTGCTAGTGCTAGCATACCTCTGCAGTTTGAAGAGCCCGTTCAGTTTTCTTTAACTTCTTTTTCTGGTCATCACTAATCTTTTGAATCTGTGTATCAGAAGAGGGAGATTCATAACAATCGTCAGAATAGTCAAGCAGCGTTTCTTTTCTTCAATTAGGACGTTCAGATTAAATCAAGCCAGGCTAATCAGCGGATGAATGCGAAAAATTCCCTCTAACCAAAAAATAAAATCATAAAAACAATTGACTTACACTCTCTAACTTAGAATTCAACTCAGAAATCTTTTTTTCAGCCTCAGATAGCCTGTCATCTAATAGATCCTTTTCCTTATTTTTGATATCTCTATCTTTTCTAAGATTCTCCACTTGCTTTTCCAGCTCTCCGGATCTTGCTTGTGCCTTCTCCAACTGCTCTGCAGCATCTACTTTACGGTTTTTCTATGAAGGAAAAACAAATGAATCAAAATGCTGAAGCTGAAGAATTTCTTTCAAACTAATCATTTACAAGAGTACAGATTGTTTTTTGTTTCAAGAGAGCAAACACTTACTTGAAGAGTATTAATTTCGCTCTCCAATGCGACAATGCTGTCTGTTTTTTCTTCGATAACCTTCTCCTTACCAGCAATAACCTTGTTTTTCAATTCAATTTCTCGACTTTTTTCCTTGATATTCAATTCTTCATAGATAAACAAGAAAAAAGTACAGTTATCACATTTGCATCCAACCAAAAAAATTCATTTCAAATAGATATACTCATTCGCCAAATCATCCACCTCAGCTTCAAAAAACAGCATTCAGAAGGCAAAACACACGCACAAACAAAGCATGCATCTTTTGTAGTAACCTGAATTAACTTACTCCATCCAACTCGACAAAGAAAAAACTTCTACAAATTGTGAGGCACAGAAAGATAACAATCGTAGACTAATCCGTATCATTAAACAGAAACAATATCTATAAAACACATTAATCCGGTAACCCAAGTACCCAAAAAAAATTCAATCACATATGCCGGAAAAGTTTAAGCCTTCTAACCCAGACTATGTATCTTGGATTCCAGTCGTTCCAGAATGTCCGAATCTGGACCACCTGATCCGAGTAGTCGGTCCGGTTCATCAAAATCAGAGATTGACGCATCAGCGTTAACTCCAGTCCGGATGCAAAGAAAGTAAACGAGCACAGTGAACAACACGAAGAGTTTAGACGCCGTCATAAAGCCTCTATGCTGGAGGCGCCGGCACTTCGCCGATCAGATTTCGTACTTGTCCGCGTTTTCTCGAAAAAAATCCTTCCTTTCCTTCAGACCTGTGCGTATTTTTCTAGTGATAAATCCTCGCCGAGCACGAGCACGGGGACGGCATTTTCAATATTTAATTAGTGGAATTTTCCATGAAAAAAAACGAAAGCTCTTATTTACGTAGTACACCCCTGCAGTGCTGCGCGGACTCCGTGGCATGGCATGAGGCCGTAATCGATAAGGGGTGTATGGTCATTTTATACAAAAAGTGGGGTGGCTATAGTTTTTAGGGAGTGGATCAATGAATTCCTATGAAATTAAAGGCCCTATGATTCATTCAGACAGAACCCGGCCGACAGGTTAGTTGAGCCTTTTGCCTTGTTTGGATTGCACCTGTCCGGACGGCATCCTCGAATCCACGAGAGGATGGGAGATCAATGCACGTGGACAATCAGTGAACGAAAGACTTTTTAGATTTTTATGTGTGTATATAGAGATAGAAATTCTATGGTGGCCAATGAAATTATACTTATCTAATATAATGATTCCGGCAAAAATGATCGTAATTAGTCATACCATTAGAAAATTTATGCATTGAAGATCAAAAACCTAATGTTTTACTGCATTTTGATGACTTTCTTGCCGATAATTTCATTTCACCTTTCCCCTTGACTTAAATAGTCCTTAATTAGGTTTTGAAAATTTCTGACGACGAAGTCTACGGGACCGTGTCAAAACATGAGTTTTTTTTTATCTTCAATGGTATGGCCAATTCCGAATATCATTGCTGAAATCATAATATTGCATACCATTAGGAATAGTATCATTAGGTACTCTAGAAAAACTGTATATATACATATATACAATGTAGATCCTGTAGTCAGCCTTCTTATAGCCAAAATTTTAATTCTGTGGGCAGCCTAAATCAGGACCGTCCGATGGCCATCCTACCGCTCTAAATTATAAAGCAAATCGATTGGAAGAATTCACTCCAAGATACAGAATTCCCACCCGACGCAGCCCTATCCCAACTGGAAGAATTCCCACCCGATTGGAAGAATTCCCACCCGACGCAGCCCTATCGCGACAAAGGAGGAAGGCAAAGTAGGGTTTGGCACGGCGTGAACAAAACTATCAGGTTTAGGACTATTGTTTTTTTTAATTTTTTGTTATTGTTCGATTCATGTGTTGATGCATTTCAACTACCAGAATATCAACTAACTGTTTTCTGTGTTCGATTTCGTGTACCTGATTCATATTTGCAGTTCATGTGTAAGATTTCATGTATTTAGTTTCATGTATTCGATTCATATTTTCGATTCATGTTTTCGATTCAGCAATCTTCTTGTGTTTGATGAATGAGTTCAATCCATGTGGGAAACTTGTCTCGTCAAATTATTAGTTCCTATGTTTGATGAATGTGTGTTTGTCCAATACTCACTGGCCTCATTTGATTGTTAGTTCGGGTACTCAATTGCATCGTCAAATTGTTAGTTTCTTGTGAAGTTTGTTTACTCATCAGTTTATCCTCAGGTATAGAAAATGTAAGAAGAACCTGCAGCAGCAGATGGATGTTACTTTCCAAATGCTATGCGTGCTGATTTGGTACCACGTCAGGGACAACAATTTACCGATCTAGAGGCTGCACATATGTTTTAAAACAACTATGCTCATAAAGCTATATTCAGTACAAGGATAGGAAACTAAACTAAGGATAAAGCAGGGAAAGGTGTTATAACATGGAAACAATACGTTTTGTGGCAAAGAAGGGAAGAGGTATGCCAAAGAAGAACCAAACAAAAGGCATGTGGGGATTAGTAGAGAAGATTATCAAGCTCGGATGGTTGTCACTAAGAACTGTAATTGCGAGAACTTTATGGTTTCCAAGTTTGTTGAGTCATAGCCACCCTCCCACGATACCAGGGAAAGTGCATTTATTGAGGTCTCACATAAGGGTAACTTGTGTCAAGAAGAGTTTAGCAACAAAACTTGCAAGTGCAAATATCCCACCATCTCAACAAATGAGTATTTTAGAATTTGATGTTGGTGGCCTTGCAAATATTGGTTTTGTGGAACGAGATCTTTTGAATGCTAGGCAAGACAATAGAAATGCCTTGGCAGGTCAAGATGCCGAGATGTTGAATGAATATTTTCAGACCGAGGCTGACAAGAATCCAGGTTTTAGGTTTTCAATTAGGAAGGATGAAAAAGGGAGACTGACTCATCAGTAAACTTTGCTTTGTCGTCCACCACAAGTAAGTGGGTCGTAGGATCAATAAGCACGTTATTCGTCTCCATAAATATTTTAACACGAAAATAGCATCTCTTCCACCATGCTATATGTCCTTAACTTGACGATGATTTGGGGAATCAATGACAAAGGAGTCATAAACCATACTCCAACACCAGTGTTCCAAATTCAGCGAAAATGCTATAAAGCACCACCCCCAAGGCACCCCAGGACACCCCCACTCACATCATAGGTATTGGGTCCCACATATACACACACACACCAACATGTGTATGTGTGTGCTCACCAATAATGTGAGTGGGGGTATCCTGGGGATACCCTGGGGGTATCCTGGGGATACCCTAGGGGGGTGCCTTATAGTGTTACTCCCAATTCAGGCCTAAAATTGGTAAGAGATATTTCACAGCCGTTGTAATCTTCTTCGCGCATACCAGGTTCCATTGCGAAATTTTCTGTTGTCTTTGATATAAGCATGCGTCAGTTGCTATTTTCGTCCCAGCCGGTCCAGTTCATTGTTGAATATTGGTTGTGTTGGTGGTATTGGAATGGTGAATTTGGTGTTGTATTTATAGGTAACTACACCGCCCTTCTGTAGGGGGCTGCTACACGTCATCGGGTTTCCAGCAAAGCTGATAGATCCAAAACTTATACCGATCTTCAGAAAACTGGTGTGCATATCACCAGCTTTCGGAAGACCGATGTTGGCTAATGACGTAGATTAGTCTTTCTTAATCACACTTGATTTCCAGAGAGTGGTGCCGAATGATACCGATTTCCCGAAGGCCGGTGCGTGACGCCTGTATTTAGAAGGGCGGTAAATGCTAAATAACAAAAGGAGAGTAATCAACGTGGCAAAAAGACAAATTTGCCGACATATAAGTTCTCAGTCCATACAGTAAGACATGACCATAATATATAACCTAGACAAAACAATTTTGACAATGAAGTGCAGCTTAGTTGATTGGACCCTTCACCTTTGACCAAATAGGTCGAGGATTCGAGTCACGATAGCGTAAATGGAGACGCACTACTGATCCTCTCTTTTTACAAGACAATTTTAACCTTTAGTCATTGTTTATAATTATTTGAATTAAAAATTTGTACATTGGAAAACAAAAAATTCGTGTTCGGGCAAGATTCAAGCAACTTCATCATTTAGAAAAATCTAAAATTCATTTCCTTAATGTTTAAGTATTATTTACTGGGGTTTTAAAAATACTCCACGATGAAACCACTTAAACCCTCCTAGAGCATGAAACTTTAGTTATTGATTACTAGTTGAGACAATAATTTGATATTGTGTTGTCTAGTCTAATTTTAATAATATGATATTGTGCTGACCTAATCTTATCAGCACGACAATCTTAAAAATCAGACGTCTGATATTGGCTCAAGTCCAATGAAATATTCAATCACAAAGTAAATCCATCTGTAAATCTGGACATCTCCGAACAACCTGCGGTCAGCGCTAAGAAAGGACAAGGGAGACAAACTACTGCTTTTCAAGCGTAGAAAGTAGAATACGGAATTCGAGACTTTTTTTTGGCAAGTAACTTTTGTATTATTGTTATTCACTTCACATATTTACAATTTACAACTTGCACAATCACTTGCTTCTACTTCATACACATATTAGGCTCAAAACACTACATTTGTAAGTTCATCGCCAGATCAATGTGCTGACGAATTCTCATCAGTAGTCAGCTCTCCGTTTGTATTTTTTCCAAAATTGCTTGTTGCTGCACCTATTCTGGGTTGAAGATTGCTTGATTTCTTTGCTTCCAAATATACCAGCAAGCAAGTTGCCAAACTACTCTCCATAGCTGTTTTATATTTTGGCTGCAGGATACTTCTGGAAGGAGGTTGGGAAATTCTTCAAGTAATTGAGGTAGATTCGATTGCAATCCCAGCCAGTCTAGTACTTTCCGCCTTGTACTTTGCGATGCAGGGTAAAGGAGGAACAAGTGCAAAGCTGCTTCCGGTTACTGTTGGGCTTATGTGAATACACAACTTGTACTTACCCAAAAGAAACAGTTGTTCATAAATGACTTCTTGATGAGGCTTGGCTAGCATCAAGTCCAAACGACTTCCGTTATCAAAAAAAATAATCCAAACGGAACGACTGGGTCGGGTTAAAAGAGCGGAGACCAAAAGATGGTTCATTAGTATAGCCTGGATGGACTCCACTCCAGAGAGAGTGCTTTACAATTCTGAACTAGAATGAGATTGAAACTTTGTGCAGGGTTTTTATTCGGTTTTAATAGATGAACGATCGTCTCTAAGAATTTTTCAAGACCAAAAAAAGGCTACATGAGATCTACCTCGGAAAAAAGTTGCGTTTCGCGGCATTTTGCAATGATTGATATGCTTCCAGTTCCAGTACACTTCCATAATGCCAAATCTCTCCAATTCATCTTTTGGAAAAAAAAAATTATGTCCAGCCTCTGTGTAGAATTTCCTGCCAGCCATCGAAGAACATCACCTATTTTAATCACAAGGAAACAATCACACGAGGTGACAAAGGAGGAACCTTTCAAGTGAGAAACGAATGCCATTAAACGAAATTTAAGCTTACAATAACATTGTGAATGAATAAAACCATGTAATAAGCTAATACAGGGATCCCTAAATTGTCAAAGTAACAGTGACTAAAAAATCCAAATCTTTCTTCAAATACTAAAATAATGCATCTGTTCCCGGGACCGTGCACGAGTCACAACGCCGGAGTACGCGGGATAAGAAGACTGAAAGGTGCCTTCTTCTATTGTTTTAGTGATAAGTTTATAACGCAACTTGGTCTTCCGACCTATGCTGCTGCTGGTAACAGAAAGGAGGTTGCGAAACTGCTTGAGTGGGAGAGAATCTGATCCTATGTAACAGCTAGATAGAATGTAAATCTTCTTGATCAAACGATGTTTTAGTTCTCTTTACATTCCTCTATTTATACTACATACTGTAGCCCTTACAAAAGCTAGTTCTAACGGCTAGAAAAACTGACAATACACTGTCACAAAAAGGGACTCAACGGCTAGAAGTAATATTTGGAACTTTGCTGATTGATCCAATTATCCACACCTAGTTGTATCTCTTCTGTCCTTACTCAGCCATGGGGCCTTCTGGTGTATCTTACATCTTCCGTCTGATCCGTAACATCACCCACTCCATTAACAACTCCCGTCGGGGTTTCAAAGAGGGCAGGGGCAAGCTGTCTGACATAATCTTCGGCTTCCCAGGAGGATTCAGCGGGTGAGAGTCCATGCCAATGAACACGAACTTGTGCTTCTCCCCGGATGGTCCTTCATTCCAGCAATGCTTGGGGCCTCGGGTGGACACGTCCCTGATGAAATTGGGGTAACACTGGTTGAGAGGGGGGTGTCCCATTGAATAAGCGCAACTTGGACACATGGAAGACCGGGTGTATCCGGGCTTCTTCGGGCAACTGTAAGCGAAACGCCACTTCACCAACACGGGCCTTCACCCTGTGAGTAGCATCATATCGCTGCTTGATGCGATTCTGATTTTGGAGCAGATTGTCGCATATTTCAGCTAACAGCTCGTGCCTTGTCTGCAACTCCCGATCCACAGCTCCACCTTAGCAGCGCTTGGAATGTAATCTAACAGTCTGGGAGTGGGGCGTACGTACACAACTTCGAAGGGAGATGTCTTTAACGAGGATTGGAAGCTCGTGTTATAACTGCACTCCGCCCAAGGAAGCCATTCCTTCCAGGCTGTCGGCCGATCACCTCTAAAACATCTGAGATAAGCCTGCAAAATCCGATTAACTACCTCCGTTTGCCTGTCGGATTGTGGGTGGTAGGCTGTGGAAAAATGCAATGTTGTTCCAATGAGGCGGAACAATTCTGTCCAAAAGGCACTGGTGAGGTGACATCGGGGTCATAGACGATGGTCTCAGGAATCTCGTAAAGACGAACGATTTCCTGAAAGAAAAGGTGAGCCACAGATATCGCAATATAAGGGTGTTTTAAGACTAATAAATGGCCCATCTTACTGAACCGGTCCACAACCACCAGGATCACTGTTTTGCCATGGGACAGTGGCAGGTGGTCAATAAATTCCATGGATACGTCAGCCCAAACATGATCCGGAATGGGTATGGGCTGTAGCAAGCCTGCGGGATGTAAGTGCTCAACCTTGTTACGCTGACAAATCTCACATTCAAAAATCAGCGTTGCAATTTGAAATTTTATCGCGATCCAGTGGAAGTCCGCACTCACGCGATGCAGTGTCTTCAGAATACCTTCATGAAATAAGCCATGAATGGTGAGAATAATCTATTTAGTGAGAGGAGATGAACCTGGAACGCAGAGACGATCCTTAAACCATAATAAGCCATGGTGCCAAGAGAAAGGATAGGTAGTGTCGGAAGCCTGATGTTGATCTTTGAGCTGTTGCAACAAGGGCTCAGAGCGGAGTTGATCTTGAACTTTTGTGAGTAACCCATCCGAAGAGATGGAGCGAGCGTTGATTTCCACGGTATCAGTTCCCTTTCTTGATAAGGCATCAGCGACCACATTTTCCTTGCCCAGTTTATACTCCACCGTGAATTCATACCCCCAACAACTTACTGAGCCATTTCTGTTGAGCCACAATTGATGCTTTCTGATCCAAGAGGGCCTTGAGGCTTAGATGATCGGTTTTAACTAGAAACTTATGGCCCCATAAATAGGAATGCCAGTGTTGAATGGCTTTGGTGAGGCCAATCAGTTCTTTTTCATATGCGGGTAGATTGGTGTGGCGGTGCCCCAATTTTCGGCTAAAGTATGCGATAGGGTGATTATCCTGCATTAGAATAGCACCTATGCCCAGACTTGAAGCATCACACTCCACTAAAAACATTTTTGAGAAATCTGGAAGTTGGAGGACTGGGGCCGTTACCATTGCGTTTTGTATATCCTCAAAAGCTTTAGTAGCTGCTGGACTCCATTGAAAGGAGCTTTCTTTAACAGGGAAGTTAAGGGAGCTGTCAGCACCCCATAATTCTGGATGAACCAACGATAATATCCTGTTAACCCGAGGAATGCACGCAAAGCCTTAATATCTCGTGGTTCCTGCCATTCGAGCATTGCTGATATTTTCTTCGGATCAGTTTCTACGCCTCCTGCAGTGATTACATGACCGAGATATCCAATTCTTTTGATGCCAAAGGAACATTTTGCTGCTTTGGCCACCAAACTGTGCTCCTGCAGGCGCTGGAAAGTTAAGCGCAAGTGTTTCATATGGTCCTGCCAGGAGGAACTATAAAAGAGGATGTCGTTGAAGAACACCAATAAGAACTTCCGGAGAAAATCTTTGAAGACTTCTTTTATTAGAGCTTGGAATGTGGCCGGGGCATTAGTGAGGCCGAAAGGCATCACTAAGAATTCGTAATGCCCTTAGTGTCTTTGAAAAGCTGTCATTGCCACACTGGAAGGAGCCATGCGAACTTGATGATATCCTGACTTGAGGTCCAGTTTCGAAAAATATTTAGCAAGATTGAGTTCTTCTAGTAGCTCTTCAACCACCGGAATAGGATAATGGTCCCGGACAATAATGGCATTTAATGCCCTGTAATCCACACAAAGTTGCCAGGACGTATCGGACTTTCGGATCAAGAGTACAGATGAGCCGAATGGAGAGTTGCTGGGGTGTATCCAGCCTTGTTGCAGTAAATCGGCACACTTCTTTTTTATTTCATTCTTTTGGCCATGAGGGTAGCGGTATGGCCTTGAACTGACTGGATTGGCACCATGTACCAACACAATGTCAGATCACAATGCCGCTTGGGTGGTAACCCAGTAGGTTGCACGAAAATGGACTGATACTGCTGTAAGAGGGATTGGAGCAAATTGGTAGATTGCAATGAGGATATCTGCGGAGCCACACCGGAAGCTTTGATGCCATATAAGGTGACAGACATTTGCTGCCAGCGAAAGGACATTCGTTGGGATTCAAAATCCCAAACGATCGGACCCAATTGCTTCAGCCAATTCACGCCTAGGACTGCTTCGAAGCCTTTTAATGGTAGCAGATACACTCTGATCGAGAAACATTGATCGCCCATCTGGAGTGGAAAGTGGTTGACATAGCCTGGGCTGGTGCAGGTGACCCCATTTGCTACTTCGATGGTGGCAGAGCTGCAACGGGTCGGAGTCATCCCCCAAGTCTCCGCGAGGTGTTGTTCTACAAAACAATGGGTACTCCCTGAATCCAGTAAGACCAGAACAGGATTGGAATTAAAGGAACCACATACCTTCATGGTATCTCCATCGGATTGGCCGCTCATTGCATTGACGGAGATAGCAACCTGTTCGTCTTGTGCCCATGCTTCTTCCTCGGGTAGCTGCTCCTCGTCCTCACTTTGGACTTCGATACAGAAGAGCATTCAACAAGTGTGGCCACAGGCCCATTTCTCCTCACAACGAAAGCACAGGCCTTGGGCCTTTCTTTGGGCTATTTCAGTGGGTGTGAGATGGCGACTTTCAGTGTGAGCCTGCTTAGGAGCGGACTGGGGGAATTGTTTGCCACCAAGTTGGGCCACCGAGGGTCCGTTGGGCCGTTGTACTACCGGACCCTTAGGTGCAAAGATCGTCGGTCCTCCCGGCCCGAAGGGCGCCTAAAATGACTGCTTATGCTGCACTTCACGAGCAATGTACATAGCATTGAACACATTAATTAGTTTGAAGAGGCGTACCTCAGCTGCGATGCGTGGACTCAGGGCTTTGAGATAGTGAGCGAGTTCCATGAGGTCAAAAATCAACCCTTTTACCGATAGGGCAAACTCGTTCCAACATTTGTTGAGTGCTTCGACGGTAATAGATTTGTCGGAGGGATGCTATTTTTGCTACTGGGTCAATTAGGCCTGAAGGGGCATGTGCCTGCCGAAAATACCACACAAAGTCCTCCCAAGACAAATGCGGGCAGGTGCTGGCCAAGGAGCACCACCACTACTGCGCATCTCCCTTCAAATAGTACGTGGCCATCAGAACTTTCTCGTGAGGTGGAGTTTGTTGGTGGCCAAAATAGAGTTGACAGCAAGTTAACCAGCTCTCGGCATGATCCCCACTGGCAAAACTCCCAAGGGTGCCTCAGGTAGCCAAAGTCACGATTGTTGATGTCCAGCCATATCCCGCCAGGATTTGGTACCGGTGGATCCAGCCGGGGGTTCAATTGGAGGAAGATGTGGCCAGTTTATCGTCGGAGTGCGCCATGGCTCCCCGGACTGGTAGGACGTTGGATGCCAGGGGTCCAGCGGTGGAATTTGGGAATTGAATCCCGCAGATGGTAGGGGGCCCAACGAAGTGTAGCCTGTCTGTGAATACCCTGTGTATGGGTACTGGGCCGGGGGCTGGCTTACGACTGCTGGGCCGGTAACAGAAGTGGTGACCACTGGTGCAATGGGCCGAGTAACTGGCACTGGGCCTGATGATTGAGCCTAGATTGGCTGTGGGGGTGGAATGAGCTGCAGGGAAGTAGGAACGCTAGGTCCAATCATTGCCGAGGTGCCTCTCGGTTCACCCGTCGTGCTTGGGGTGGGTAAAATTCCAGCCTGAAAAAGTGGAGAAGCATTCAAACAGTCAGTCAATTGTTGGAGAGTAATAAGGACATAGCTCATTTGTAGATCTATGGCATCCTGGTGTGCGCCTTTTTTCTCGATGGCAAACAGCACACGCTCCATCTGAGGAATGGAGGACGTCGCAGTCTCCTCGCTCATAGTAACGCCGGTCGGTGTGACATGTGGCTCCGATACCACTTTGTTAAGATCCCGGGACCGGGCACAAGTCACATGGCCGGAGTACGCGGGATCAGAAGATTGGAAGGTGCTTTCTTCTATTGTTTTCGTGATAAGCTTATAGCGCAGCTTGGTCTTTCGACCTATGCTGCCGCTGGTAACGGAAAAGAGGGTTGCGAAATTGCTTGAGTAGGAGAGAATCGGATCCTATGTAACAGCTAGATAGAATGTAAATCTTCTTGATCAAACGATGTTTTAGTTCTCTTTACATTCCTCTATTTATACTACATACTGTAGCCCTTACAAAAGCTAGTTCTAACGGCTAGAAAAACTGACAATACACTATCACAAAAAGGGACTCAACGGCTAGAAGTAATATTTGGGACTTTGCTGATTGATCCAATTATCCACACCTAGCCGTATCTCTTCTGTCCTTACTCAGCCACGGGGCCTTCTGGTGTATCTTACATCTTCCGTCTGATCCGTAACCGCATCCCCATAAACTAAAATAATCATTTCAAGGTGTTCATAAACAACCCATAAATTAGAAAATAAATAGTTAGAAGAATGCAGTTTACCGGTTGGAAAGAACCCCAGGAATAAGAGAGAGGTGGTGCATATCAGTGGGAATCAACTGATCCAGCCATGCTTTGCATCTCTAGTAATCTTTTCTGGCGGAGGAAGAGTGTGCCTTTCTTGTGAGACAGCAAAATAAGAACAAATAAAGAGTGAAATACATGGGAAATGCATATAGTTTCATCTGTTATTTGATTTTTTGAGGGGGATTGTCAAGTGTTATCATGTAAGGCCACAAAGTCAAAAGCTTAGCATAAGGAGGAATGACCCTCAAACCTGCCTCGACCATCTTTCTATACTTCTCCAACATGTTAACCACCCTGTCCAGCTTAACATACGCTTCGATCAATGTCTTACATGTATCGACATCAGGCTCCGGGGATAATGACTTGGCACATAATTCACAAAGTCTATACTGCAGGACACATCCTTGCAAGAAACGCAAGACAAAATTGACTTGTCAGCATCTCTCACGTGAGATGAAAAAAAAGAACAAAAGAAAAGATATGAAATATAGGGTATCGATCAATATTATAAAGCTATAGGGTATCGATCAATATTATAAAGCCATAGGATATGAACAAGTATTTATAAAGCCATAGGGTATCGATCAATATTATAGTTCAGGGTTTAGGAAGATGTTATTATACTTTTGGGCAGCCCATATTTCCCAGAAAAGATATGAAATCCATCAGCAATTCTACTACTACTGTTATCGTTTTCGATGGATTTTCAAGACTTGAATTTTCTTAGTCCTCTACTGCTCTACATGGATACCAAAAATTGGAATTTTCCATTCACAATGTTGAGGTCTAGTTATCAACAGGAATGTCAAGACTTGTCCCATCTACATTATATTATATGAACATGAGTTTTTTACATATATTTTCTAACAATGCCTGTTCATATTTACCCAAATATGAATATGAATGTTGCTGTTAGAACAATGTTGCTGGTTAATTCATTGTTACCCAAATAATCCTCGCTGTAGAGCTGCAACATGTTAAATACAAATTCCACCATCCGCTTATAAATACTATGGCTTTATAGCAATATTGATCGATACCCTATGGCTTTATAAATACTTGTTCATACGACCGAGTAGATGTTTATGGTTAATTTCAAATATTCATTGTTCGATGTTGTTGTTCATATGTTAGATGTTCAAAATATAAACAATGCCTGTTCATGAATAGTACAGTCATGGGTTGTTTCCCTCATTTATTCTATGGAATATGAAAGTAGAGAAAATGTTATTATGATTATGTTTTGCAATGTTATGGTGAACCAGCTTCGTATGGTCAGCTTGGTGTGGACAGTTTTTCCCTTCGTGTGGACAATTTTTTCGTAGCACCATCCGT